>BHFT01014014.1:0-43344 GCA_004320025.1 Laticauda laticaudata
GTGGTCCACAAGAAAATGTTGGTGTCACCCCCAAAGCATCCCCCAAAGCAATTAATCTGGACTGTGTGGGAACACAAGGCAGCACCACCCACATGGCCCGTGGGAACACAAGGCTTGCATCACTTGCATTGCAAACAACATGAGGCCGTGAGGGGAGGGGAAGAAAGGGCGAAGGGGGGGAACTTGCCCCACTCACTGCACGTGCCTCACCTGGCCACCAGGATGCTTCTTTCTGCTTCTTTCTTCTGCTTTTGGCTGCATGCTTGGAAAGCAGCAAAAGTCTTTCTTTCTCTCCCCCAAATTCCACCAGAAATGAATCATTGGGATTCTGCAAGGCATCCTGCTTCAAGAGGCTATGCCCATGTGACAAGTCTCACATTTCTGGCAGAGTTTGGACAAGAAAAAGAAAGATTTCTGATCCTTTTTCTGCTTTCCTTGCATGAAGCCAAAACTCACTCTCTCTCTCCCTCTGAGAATGGAGCTGGAGACGATATCCTGCAATCCCAAATAAAGAATGATGAATCAATAGGAAAACAGGGTGGGGAATTTTCCTGCAGACTTTTTTGGGGATTTTCCCAGAGTCTCTGGTCCATGGGATTTAAAATTATGAGTTTGGTGGTCTCTGAAGTCCAAGGTTGGTGACCACTCTAAGAGACTTGGTCCTTTTACCTCATGATTGCTTAGCTGTCTCGGGAATTTTGGTGAAAGACTTATCAACAACTTGTTGCAATTGAAAAGTTATGAAGTCTACCAGATCATTTTTTTGTTTGTGTCTGTTCATATTCTCTGAAGTAGGTGAGGCAGAGCTTCCTTTCACAAAGACGCTTCTTAGCTTGCCATTCCAGATTTTTAAAAAATCTTGAATATGGTGTTTTACTATTTTACTAGGATGGGTGCTAAGTGAATGAACATGTAATTTTTTTAAAAGTCTATTGTGTTTAGAGACAAGCCAAGTAGTCTGGCTCTAAAGTAGGATCAAAGTGCCCATTTGCATCAGAGTTTTAAAAATGCATGAGTAATTTATCTGCACCCTTCCTTGACATAAACATTTTTTTTTAATCCTCAATGGTATAAGGTCTTCTGGGGGTTGGACTAGAAGACCTTCAAGGTCCCCTCCAATTTTATTCTTCTGCTACTATTCTGGTATATGATTTCTTTATGAGGAACTACATTGGAATATTTGGAGAAACAGAAACAGAATTTTAAGCCATACAACCTGAATTTAATGAAACCAACCATTCCTAATCTTTTGATTTACTTCCATTGACATCTTCCCCATTCCACCATTTCATGCTGGTATGGTCGTGAGACCTCTAGTCCATATATTTACTCAAATGAAGTATAGCAGATGGAAGTTTTTACCTTTAGGGTAACAATTTCTCACCCAATTGTTTTCATGATGTCAGCTGAATTGATTTATTTCTGACTCTGTTGTAGTTTATCGAAAAAACTGCATCAAAGCCAGTTCTGAATATCACTTTCTTTTGAAGTTTTGAAAAAGCTCCTGCTACACTTGAGCTGCTCCCTTTGGAGACAATTTTTGTTTAATCTCATCTGTCGCTTAGGGTTGCAGTCTTCGGTCAGGCACTCTGCGGCATCTGCAATGAAGCAACTTGTCCCTGACCCCCAAAAGCTTCAGCTGTGAAGTGCATCCAATGCCAAGAGCATATTACTTTTTCAATCCATTTGCCCAATTCAGCTTTTCTGGCAACCTGCAACCGCAGTTACCAAATTGCAAAACTGCCATTGTGCTACTTAATTTTAAAGGTCATGGCACCATAAAAACTAGGAATGGGATTTTTTTTGTCCAGTGATAGTAGCGGTAGTGGTGATGTGTGTGGATTTATTTACATGTGTTACAATGTTATTATTATTATTGTTATTATTATTATTATTATTATTAATAATAATANAATAATAATAATAATAATAATAATAATAATAATAATAATAATGCACAATGCACTGGGTGCTGTACCTAAAGATCTAGGCAAGCACTTAAAAATAATTGGCGCTGACAAATCACTATTGGTCAGCTGCAGAAGGCCACCTTACTGGGATCTACTCACACAATCCATCAATACATCACGCAGTCCTAAACCCTTGGGAAGTGTTCAAGTAGTGATTTTTTTATACGAAACCTAGCATAGTTATCTCGTTTGCTGTGCACACTGTCATTTTTTGTGTATAATAATAATGATAGACTCTGGGCAGATTGTAGTTTTTAAATATTCAATGAAAACAGCTGAAAGAATTAAAAGAAGAAGAAGCACAGGCTATAGATAACCATAACAATTTTTAAAAATTGGCAGGGATTGCATAGAAACAAGGAACCAGGAACACAGCTTGTTTTCAGGACCTTCCAAACTTCCAAACAGTGACTGTAGACACCTTATGTATTCAAGGTTGACTCAGCCTTCCATCCTTCTGAGGTCAGCAAAATGAGGATCCAGATTGTTGGGGGCAGTATGCTGATTCTGTAAACTGCTTAGAGAGGGCTGTAAAGCACTACAAACAGTATGTAAAGGCCCGGTCCCACTGGCTGATGGACGCAAAACGTATGCATAAAGGACACAGCGGACGAGCAAAATTTCGTGAGCTCCATCCGTTGTCATCCGCTCCAAAAAGTGGTGAAAATTTGCATAAACAGAACAGAAAAGAACAGAAAAGAACAGACGTTGGTAGTATGTAGCGCGGGATGTTAACCAGATGTTCATAGGAAGCCTAGCGATGGAAGCGGATGGAAGCGGATGACACCTCCGAAGGGGTTCCGGGGATAATTGCAAAGCGGACGCATAGTGGATGAAGTGGATGCATCACATACATCTAAAGGAAAGAAAGGGGATGCCGCACGGATGTATATCAGATGCAAACCATTCATTGTGCATCCTTTCTATTTCCATGCTACTAACGCTGTGTAGACGTTCCGTATACCTTTTGTTTCCTCCCTCTTTCCGTTTTCCTCTTTCCGATGTGAGTTGCGAGGATGCCCAGAGGATGCAGAGAGAGATACAGCGGACGTTTAACGGATTGATTTACATCGTACACGGCAGAAAGTTCATCCGTTCACAAAGTTTTGTGCAGCTCAAAACTTCTTGCGTGGCTGAAATCGCAGTGGACGGATGCTCAACGGATAGAGCGTATGAAACATGTATGCAATTACACAATGGATGCATAGCGTTTTCCAACGGATGGCAAGCTTTTTTAAACGTTTTATGTCCTCTTTGCATCCATAAGTGCAGTGGGACAGGGCCTTTAGTCTAAGTGCTATTGCTATCTCTGAGAGCATGCTGCTCCGGAAGACAGGGCAAATCCAGGGAAGGTGTCCTTTCTTGCTCCCACAACATTTAAATTGAAGGGACCTAGAACTCTACCAAATATACCAGGGATAGAAATAATTGGAGATAAGTGGTCCCTTAAATAATTAGGCCCCATAATATGTCAATTTTCCTTGACCACATAGCTTTTTTAACAGCAACTACTCTGTTTCAGACAGCCATGGTNTAAATAATTAGGCCCCATAATATGTCAATTTTCCTTGACCACACAGCTTTTTTAACAGCAACTACTCTGTTTCAGACAGCCATGGTTGATGGGGGATTAGGGCACTGGCTGAATGATATTCTTTGTAGAATCTTATCAGTCAACTGGAGGGAGAACAGGTGATTACCACTTGGCTTATGTTGTTTATGAGCAGGTCAGCTGTCATATTTCAAGGTCAACAGAGTAAATATGATCGTAGTCATGGCAAACTGCTTGTAAGGAGCTGGGAAGTAGCTGGCAATATGGAAGCAGCCTGAGTAATTGTAAGAAGAATTCATTTCACTTAAACGTTAGAAGATACTTTCTAATTGCAAAAAAAATGTTTGATACCAGGGCAAATTATTTTGTGGGTGCTGAGTTCTCCTTCCCTGAAGGAATATAAATAAAAGCCAGGAAGGTAAGATAAGTGTCCCTCTTGTTTTCATTTCATTTCAGATGCTTCACAGACCATGGAATTAGTCTAGGAATATCTGTTATCCCTCCAAATTCTGTGATTTTGAATTAATAGATTCAAACAAGCACATGTAGAACTCAAAATATTTACACCTCCATTTAAAGAAGAAACAGCTGTAATTAGAAATTTGACACATCATTTGGATGTTTCAGAGTAAGAGACATGGCAAATCTTTTGGAAGGTAGGGTAAATATCACAGTTCACAATGCAGCAGGTCAGATAATCATGAGATCATCTCTCAGTATAAAAGGAGTGGGCTAGTTATCTGATGTCAACAGGTGATGATAGAGGAAAATATATGCTTTCTTTCAGGCCCGCTACCCAAGATCTAAATGGCCAAAACCTACTATGGAAATAAAAATAAATGACTATGTTATCTTCCTTTTGTTTGGCTTGCAGTATGTAAACCAATTTCCACAGCAGACAAAACAACATTCTGAATCGCTTGTCTAAATACTAAGATTCTGCCACTAGCATGATTCATGCTTTTAAATTTGTAAATTACCTAGCATTATTTCAGTTTGCATGCTTATTTATGGTGGGGCAGTTGGGTCTAAAATTGTTTGCTTTAAAGCCATATGTCTTACTGAAAAAAATTAAAGCATACAAAAACTCTTATTATACTGAAATGGTTTGATCCACTCAAGGCAAACTGCTGTGTGCGAGAGAGAGGAAGTGCATGCTTATACACACTAAATTCTCAGTTACAAAGAAAAACCATTTTATTCTCTTTAGCAACAAGTGTGTGTTTTCCTTGTGATGTGGTTTGACTTCTATTTTTGAAAGTACTTTTCCTGCACTCCATCCAAAATAATTTAAAATGAAGCTAAAGATTACACACTTCTGCTGACCCCATTTGTCAGCAATCAATTTAGCTACTTTATTAAGAAGAGTTGTTTCATTATATTAAGAATAGCATAAGGAATTTTAAAAACCACATTTCTGAAGTCACAACAAAGGGTTTCCTTTGTAGAAAATAAGAGCTTTTTATAGATTACTAGCTCCACCTGCTGACAGAAGAGAGGAGATCAATTTTGTGAACATTTTATATTGCTTTTCTTCTCTGGGTCATAATTAAAACCCATTATCCACTTTCTGACAGTATCAGCATACACAGAATACTTTGTTCAACCCAGGAACTCATGGTTTGAATTTTATAATATTTTAAGTGAATGTTTCCATTACTGAAAGGCCAGCTAATGTGAAAAAAGCCAAAATTATTCAAGTAACCCACCTTAGAATCGATATCGGCATTATAAATTATTTATCTTATGTAAATCAGAAAGTGAGGATAAATAAATAAATTAAAATAATTTACGATAGGTAAACAACATAACACTTCCAGATGAAACTAAGATGTGTATTGCACTTCATGAATGTTGTTTAGTTTTTAGCCATTGTAGAACCAATTTGACTTGGACTCAAGATTGAAGCAATGCCATACTTTACAAAATAGTTTATTTATCCCAATGTTATTTTTTTCACATACTGTGCACACACATACAAAAGTCTAATATACAAAGACAAATTAATTTAAAAAAATTTAGTTCAGCCAATATTTTTATAGGCATTTGTTAATATAACATGTATTATTTATAAAAGGGAAACAATGTTTATGCAAATTCAATAAAAGATAAAAAGTACACAACATAAACATTTCCCTCACCCTAAAAACACATTTTAATGCCAAAACATGCAACCCAATAGTAATCCAAATTAAATAAAGCTGGAAAAGTGTGCAGAAAATACCTTGAATTTACAAAATTTCAGGAGGGCATGTAATAATAAGTAGGTACCAACAGCTTCCAAGATAATTCTCATTTAGTTGGTTGTGGTATAACTGGGGAACCTTGGTCTAGTATCATTGTTAGCTCACAGCACCATTCTCACAGCACCCACCTTTCAAAAAAAATTGATCTCAAATTGTTTCTTGAGGATTAGCTGCTAAAGCAGCCAATACAGTGATTTCAGAAACTCCTATATATTACAACAGTTGAAACTTGTGCAATCATACTTTATAGTTTCTGGATGAAGCCCAAGGGTTGATATCTATTTGGGACTTATACATAAGATAAGGCAAATAAAGTTATAGCTGTTATTAGAATAGATGGAAATCATGGGATATTTTTTTTTAGATAATGGCTTTTGATTTATAATTGCAAGATGTCTTTCATGCCAACGTTTGTCTTTAAATATAAATAACAGTATTATTTACCCAAATACTATTTAGGACTATATCTTTAAAAAGGAAGTAATTTGCCTACAAAAAATGCAAGCATAGATTGGGCGCAGTTGGGAGGCATAAAGAAAGTATGATCTATTCTATTGTGGTGAGTTTTTTCATTGCTCAGGACTGTGCTTCTGTAAAACAACAGAGATCAACCTCATAAAATATTAGTTATGCTGGAAGGAACAAAAGGATGACATATTGTAAATAACTTGTTACGCTAGTCTTTTACATGCTTACATTTTTGTGGTGGGAATTAATTCATTAACTGTAAAAGAACAGCAGCTAAAGCCCATATTGCCAAAACCTAGACAGTGCAAATATGCCAAATTATTTTTAGTTTCTAGTGGATGCAGACGCATTCTGTTCAAAGGTCTCACATGCCCATTAAAAAGGCATCTGCATTGACAGCTTGAATGATAATTCATGCAAATAATAAGAAGTTCATCAAAATCAGACAAATTGTTATAGTTGCACCAAATAGTTTTTCTTTTTAGAACAAACAATAGTAATGCTCTTCCCTCTAGAAAAACATTTTCACAAAGAGGATCTCAATGCAGCAGCATATTGTAAACTGCTTTTATTTTCATATAATTTTTAATAAATACATTTAAATGTGTTAAATTATTTATTTATAGCAACATATGTTTGTTTAATAAATTTTTAATCAATCTAGAGTCTCAAATGCCTAATTCTTATGAGAAATCACATCAATATTCTGCTTATTCTCCAATACAAATGCACAATTTTTCTCTTACCTTAAGCCTTGCTGTACATCCTGCTGGGAAAATAAACTGGAATGAAGTTGGAAGAGTTGTAGCACTTTATTCAAATTCTACATGTAGCACTTTATTCAAATTCTACATTCTTCTGGAAACTGCTAAAGTAAGCAGCTAGGACTAATCCATTATTTTCTTTTAAGTTTTTTTTCCCCAAAATATTGTGTCTTTCAAATACCAGTTTGAAAACATCACCACTTCAAGTTTTACAATAAGAAATGTCAACCTCGGACCTCCAGAGGATAACCCAAGGCCAGTCATGCTACAAGGAAACTAGCTAGCACCTTTTTCTGAAGCACTGACATGAGAATCATATCTCTGCAGCTTACTTCTTACATTACCACTGATCAGGCTTAACCTAAGCACTTCTTTGCTAGCAGAAGAAGTGTCAAGGCTGACCTGTAAATTATGTCTCACGCAGGCAACTGATGCACTACAAAAAGACTACAGTATATTCATTTAAAGGCAGACAGATAGATACAGAAATGTATGAACATGCACTCAAGACTGAGGGAAACATTTTCCTAGTGCTACTAGAAGGGCTGGCTTCCATTAAACATTAATGCAAGTCAGACACTTTTATACTTTTTTTCACCCCTGGAAAATGTATTGCCATATAAAGTTATGAAATATTAAATGCCAGGATACATTTCATATTTTATGGTAAAAGAATAAAATGAAGAACTTTACATTTAACAGCATCAAAACAGTGATACATATGTGGATATTTGTTATGAGATGGATAGCCAGATGTTCCTGCAAGACAAATGTCTCTGTGTAGTTCCTGGGCAGTCTCCCCTCTGAGCAAAATTAAAACACTTAATTTTAACAAATGAACAGTACTGTATGTTTCAACTTTCTCCATCAGATAAGTTTTAGAAGTATTGGGACTGCAGTTCCCAACAATCTGGGAAGACTGCTTTCTCTACTTTCTCTTCTTTCTCTACTATTGCTTTCATATGAAGTCCCACAAAAACAGCCTGCCAGCACTTAAAGCTGAGTTTTTGTTTTTGTTTTTTAAAAAGCTGGAATTCTACAAGTGGCTATTATGTTCTACTAGAAACCATTATAATGCAAATGAAGACAAATATCTCTCCATCCTTTTGGTAGATATTTGATGCAGGAGTGGAGGAGCAGCTGTCCAGTGCTGAACCCAGTCAGTAAGATTCAAAGGCAATGGGGATCATGCCAACTCAATGTTTATATGCTGATCCACACATTTTCATGGACAAAATGTGGTTAATGAATTGACAACAAAAATGTCTATCCATTCACCAGTGTGATTAAGGGCAGGGCGGGGAAGGGAAGGGAAGGGGAAGCACTAGTTACATGATAAAGAAATTTTAACCCATCCATGGACCTCTGAGTAAATGTAATATTAGAAGAATTAGTTTCCAAACCATTTTAGTTCAGTGACAACAATGGTAGAAGGGATAAATTTTCCCATTGCTTCCAACTTTATGAAAAAGGCGTATGTGAAGAGAATAGAATTGGACAAAGGAACTAATGGAAATCAGGAGATAAATATGAAATATTTAGACTCAGCACTTAAATATATGTAGTTTCAGGTAATGAACACCTGTATTAAATATAATAGTTAATCCAAGAGATAACTGGAAAAAATAGCAAATATTAACAAAATACTGTACTAGTAATCCTAATTTAGCAATCACAACCAGTATGGGCAACTCAGTTGTTAAACAAAGCAATCAATAGTGAAACTGCAATGGTGCTTATTATCTTCAGTTTTTCTTTGCCTTACAGATCTGCAAAGGTCATAAATGAGAGATTGTAAAGTTACTTTTTCATCAAAGTTGTAAAGATGCAAAATTGCTAAATGAACATGACCTGTAACTAATTAAATAATTAACATATATATTAAAATTCCTTTGAGTGAAGCTCAGCTTATTGGAATTTTATAAGAATTCCTATGTAATTTCCTCATGAATATGGAAATGATTTGCCTCTGCTATCTCCCAGGATGGTTTTGACTTCCCAGCCGAGTCGACAGTCCTAGGACTTTCTGCTGATCTCCTATAGAGACTAACAAGGTCCAACAATGTGATTCTGTATCTGAATTTGAAAACAAGGTCCAGCCCAGGGGTGTCAAACTCGTGTCGTCACGTCATCAACTTTTTCACAACTTCCCCTCCAGAGGTGTGCACGGCTGGCACATGATGCAGCTAGCCCTTCGGCCACAAGTTTGACACCCCTAGTCTAGCCCTTTCAGCTTTTCAAAATCACCCAGAGGTCCAACTTAGAATATATGTATGTTATTGTAAATTACATAACCCTAATATTGCAGAAACTAGTTAATCAAAATATATTATCAACAGCTGGAAAGAGCTATTTTTTTTAATGGCTTTGAATCAGTGTAGAGTCCTGGTGACTGCCTGGATTAGTCCCTGTAGTTTTTTTGGCAAGACTTTATAAGTGGTCTGCCCTTCTAAAATGTACCAAAATATATCACCCAACTGCTGGAAATGTACCCAAGAATACGGAGCATATTATCACACATGATGGACATGTAGAAAACCCAGGAGTTTTGGCACAGGATCCAGAGGTGATTAGAAGAGATGGTTGGGCACAAAGTAGAGTATAAGCTGGAACTTTTTTTATTTGGAATTATAACAGAAAGATATAACAAAGAAGTGATTTATTTAATAATACATGTGATCACAAGGTTGGCCTTTGCTCAAAAGTGGAAAGACAAAGAAATTCTTGATGAAAGCGAAGTAATAAAAAAGATATGGATATGTGCTGAGATGGATAAATTAACTTTGGAAATGAAAAATAAAGATGAGACAGAATATTATAAAGTATGAGATATATTTTATCAACAGTGGGGAAAAAAGGAAGGATCCACAAAGAAGGGCTGGCAGAGCAGATAATTAGAAATATAAAGTATTGTATAAATGTATGTACAATTTATATTCTATGCTATATGTATAACAAACAGGAATGTCAGGATGATCACTCTACATCCAGTGTTCTTCCCTTTCAGAAAATAGCTTCATGCAAATTTTATCCCAACATTTTCAAATAATGGAAAACATTGTTATATCCCTGGGGGAGACTGTCTCTGAGGGAGAGGAGCAACAGCTGACAGGGAGTGTTAGTGTGGCTCCTGGAGTTGTGGAGGAGGCTGGGAAAGGGCAGAGGCTGGCTGAGCAGTCAGAGGAGGACCCAGGCCCATCCCTTCTCCATCCTAGGGCATGCAGGGAAGAGAGGATAAGGGAGAGACATGGTCTACTCAGGAGGAGAGGGCTTTGATCCTCTTCATCGGCTGCAGCTGTGACAACTGAAAAAGAAAACGGACCTGCGTATGGGTGAACGCTGGAAACAAAGCATGAAAATATCTCTAGTTTATGGTTCCTTTCTGAGTTTGGCATTCTTCCCAGTGTGTGTTCTGTTATCTGTGGACATCCTTCAGCCCTTATCTTGCCTAGTTTGTGTTGCTTTTTTCCTCCTTCTTGTAATTGTTTGTGTGGGAGTTTTTTGTCTTCCGTCAAGGATATTCAGAGCTTGGAAGCAAAGTGAAGGAATAAGAGGGGCTTCACTTGTTTTCTGTGACTGTGTTTGTTTTGTATCCCACCCTGAGTCATCACACTCATACACAATTAGTCCTCAACTTACGATCAGAATTGAACCCAAAATTTCCGTTGCTAAGCAAGTCAGTTGTTAAATGAATTTTGCCCCATTTTACAACCTTTCTTGCCACCGTTAGTAAATGAATTACTGCATGTTAAGTTAGTAACAGGTTGTTAAGTGAAATCTGGCTTCCTCATTGACTTTGCTTGTCAGAAGATCACAAAAAGGGATCACATGACCTTGGGACACTGAAGTCATCATAAATATGAACCAGTTGCCAAGAATGTGAATTTTGATCACGTGATCATGGGGATGCTGCAATCATTGTAAGTGTGGAAAATGGTCATAAACTAGTCATAATGGTTTATGGTCATAAACTAGTTTTTTCAGCGATGTTATAATTTCGAACCATCATCTGAATGAACTGTTGTAGTGTTGTTAGTTGAAGACTACATGTATATAGAAAACCTTGTATAATTTCTCTACTATAATAAAGTGAATAATCAAATGTATGTTTACACAATCAAATTAATAATACAATATCAAACATCAGAGGACTTATTTATCAGAAGGCACTAATCGCCAATCAGTTCAGTTCCTTGGAACATGTGGGCAAATGTCAAATGGTCTTGCTAGAGAAACTACAAGTATGAAATAAGCAATAGTTTAGTTTCGTAAAAGCAATAGTTCAGTCTGACATCTTAGTGACCCCCAACTTTCAAGGTATTGATCAGCTAGCGCTGGTCCTTTCATGCTCAATCCTAAAAGAGTTCTACAACATTATTTCTTGATTGGTCTGATATGGAACAGCTTTCACATAATTGTATTTCCAACAGCAAGTAACAATAAATGTATCAATAATAGAAATTAGATGTCCAACCACTGCAGTAATTGATCTCCTTTTCCATAGGTGTAATAGATTCAAGTGGGATGTTTAAAAATGAATATACAAGCCTGTGAATGAGCATCTTTTCATTCTGACAGCCATAACAATATAGCTAAAAGAGCTCCTTTAGTGCCACTTCTAGTCATCCTTCGGCAGGTAAGTGGTAGCAGAGAAAAACAGGAAAACTTCTAGCAAGGGCTCCAATGGCTTTTTGCACAGTAGTGGTTATGGATAAACAAATTGGAAGCATTGAAGATAATGAAAGAGGTCTCTGCAGATGGGTACACTGAGCATAAAATCAGCAAATGCAGTACTTGCACTCAGAGGCTTCTGAGAATGAATAGATATTTTCAGTCCCCTATGAATCATCTCCAGGCACAAAAATCTTAAACAAGCAAATAATAAACATGACTTATTATATGAAATTAATATCTGTGACTACTGCCTGATATTTATCTTCTTTTTCTTCCCCTTTCATTTTTCTACCCAGTCTGCTTAGTTAATAAACTTACATTATGAGCAACTGGCAATTGTTGAATTCCATGCTGCATTAGTTAGTATGACTTTATTATGACTTATTGAAATTCAACAAATCCCAGAAGACTGTTCTGATGTTTTGGAAGCAATTAATTTTTGATTGATTTAATTCACTCTAGTATAGCATGTAAAATGTTTGTGGATGTTTGAATAATTCTATTATATATATATAGGAAAACATTGCAGCCAAATTATCTGGAAATTAATTGCAGTTATTTTCAGCAAATACAATTTATTGCAGCCGTATTTATTCAATTACATTATGAAATAAAATAATGAAATAAATGAACTTTGTCTTTAAAAAAAGGAATGGATAAGAAGAAACAGAATGCTCCTTTCGTGTTTCAAATGATCAACTTTCCACTGTACAAATGCAGCCCAACCGGATGGCAAAAATAATGAAACAAACAAAACAAAAATCAAGGTGAAATGTTATCCTTTGTCAAGGATCTGTAAGAAAAGCTCAGAACATTAATACTACTTGTCTAAGTACAAATGAAGATGAATATACATGCTTAGGTACAGAAACAAACAGTGGTGAGTCAAGAAAGATATACACACTCATGGAAATAAATACTTTTTACTGTATCATTTATCCATTATCCTCCTCTTATATTCAACCTATTCTGTAATGTGGGTTAGATTCAAAGCCTATGACTGTTTGAAAGGCAGTAATCAAGCTGTATGGCTGAGCAATGGCTGAAGAGAAAACTCCTGATCTAGATCCAAACCAACCCTGATATTGACTCTCGATGTTGGAATGAGTTTTGTTTCCTGATCTTGGTGACTAGATCACCATTTCACCAAAAGCCTATTCAAGCTAGATATGAAACATTCAGGAGGATGTGAAAAGAACATGCTGGTATAAGCCAGGATCTCTTTCCTGCAATTTCACACATTTTTAGCATTTATTACACAAGCATCAGGTTGGAGGGAAGGAAAAACAAACCTGATAACTTAATAACAAGCTAAATTCTGTATTGGAGAGAGGTGTGTATAAACTGCTCCATCTTCATGTTCAAATAACATTTTTTTACAAAATACGCACATTGTGCTAGAAAGCAAATCTCTCTTATATAAAAGATAGTGAAATTAAGCTAATGGAAATTGTAACACCATCACTTCGGTAACAGTAAATTCTACTGAAATGGAAAACAACAGTTCCTCAAAAATGCTATATAATATGCTTATATGCATAGGTTCCATGCTAATATATGCACATTCAAGTAAATGCTAGAAGAGTAAGAGAAGAATTTCTTTAAATTTTGGTATTTTGTCAGCAAGAATGTCAGGCCTGAGAAGTTAGATTTCCTGACATAGTCAACACATTAAATGTCCACAATGTCCTACCTATAACGTCTATTTCACAGGAAATACATCATGTAACTATTTGCCATATGTTCCACCCAACAAAGCCACAACTTGTCTCCGAATAGTCCACTTGCCTCTAGCTAAACTCACTGAAATGGAAGTCATTTTAATAACCTCACACTGCAATTAACCAAGTAGATGGAAAGAATAAAAAATTGACCACATTAGCAAATCCAGTCACCATGATCTAATACCTGCATTGCTGGCATGCTGCTGCCAGACTAGAATCCCAATAAATCATAACCAAATCCCACCCTTGCCATCTTGGTTACTCTGAGAAACCTGGTACAGCCCTAAATCTAGCATTCATCCACATTTACTCTTGGAAGTTTCTAGATAAAGTGCTCCTTTCACTTCAGCAAACATTCCATCATTATTGGACGTGTTTGTTACAGTTTCCAGCTAATGTTATTCAAAGGTTGACTTTAAAGAGAAAAAATGTGACTTTAATCAATATATATTTATACTACTGCCAAAAAGAGAACTGAAAATGGCAAAAAGCCATTTCTTTTAGTTGAGAGGAAGCAATTGTAGAGAAGAGCCAGAGTATCAAATACATTAGATTCAAGGCAAAAGCATTTCCCCCTGAACAATAAAACATGTCAATCCATTCAAGATAAATCTATTATTTTGCTATTGTTTTTCTGCAAACACCTTCCTCACATGGTGGCCTCTGGATGTATGGACTGTTCTTCCATATACCACAGCCAACCCTGGAATTAGCTTGTGCTGGACAGGAATTAGGATATATTTTTAGCTGCCTCTAAAAGATACAAGACAGATTCTTCTTCTTTTGTGGCTAGATCAAACTTTATTTTTTTTAAAGTTTTATTATACATCTCCAAAATGTAGATCAAATTTAAAACTGCCAGAATGAAGCCATCTTCTTGGCTTTGTCATGGGCCAAAAATAAGTCATTGTCGGTACATGTTGGTACATGTTTCTGTACTCTTTCTGGTAGTAGCCAACATACCAGCAAATGGGCCAGGCTCCATGTGTCTCCACATTCACACATCATGTTGTACGTAAAACACCATTGGTTTTACATTTAAGCACTCCTATTTTCAACCAATTCAGGGTTCTCCAAGTCGTATGGGGGGAGGCGGTCAGGTCCTTCAGCCATATCCTCCTTTAATGTTATTCCTTGCTCAATGGTCTTCTTCCTCCATCTTTTAATTTGATTTTGTCCTTGTGTACTCTCAAGAATGTTTGTTCTTGCCATAAAGCTGTTCCTAGATCTGAGTCGGTGGGGCTTAGGACATATGTCCATTCAGAGGATGTCAATTATTCTCTTGCTTAGTTCTCTTGGCATCTGCTGCTATTTCTCTCCTATCTTAGATCAGGCAATGCCAGTAAATATTTTCTTAATTGGTGTTGGTTTAAGACAACCTGTCACTAAGCGTACTGCTTCATTGATGGCAATATCAACTTGTTTCTCATGTGCAGATGGAGCAGCATGTTCTGGAACAGACACACTCAAGGCCAAATCTGATATGCACAATATAGTTGAGCTCCCCATGTGTAGTTTAACAATTTCCTGATGATAGTGTTTCTCGAGCTGACTTTAGTCTTAGCAGCTATGCTGTTTAAAAGAGAGCTGGACCAGATAAAGACACAGAATAACCAATCTAAAGCAGAATCTTTTCTGTCCTTTCTTTTCCTGCAAATTATCATCAGATAAATACTTGATAGCTTTCATATGTGTATTTCAAAATTTGAACTTTGACACTTGATATTTATATTTGATAGCAGCATGCAATTGACAATAAATGCACACTGAAAATGATATGTACGATCAGTGGCAATTTACACATATTGCAAACACAGCTGTGTAAACTTATTTGTAACTCACAGATTGTATTGCCTCCCTCCTCCCTTGCTCAGCAAAATTAAAGTATCTGATCAATAGATAATATTCCAAAATCAACAATTGTGATCAACAATTAAATCAAAGAGTAATTTTTCCAGCCAAATATTGCCATATTACATTTTATGTATTTTTCCCCTTTCCTGTTCCATCCAGAATTCACTGACAGCATCAACTGCTTTCATGACAAAACAACATTATATTCATTGGATGCATTTTCTTCACACCTAATTCACAGGTACAGAAAAACTTAAACAAATCCACAGAAGCAATTTATGAAATTGATTAAAATGATTTAGTACATATTCTTAAAGATTGTACTTCAATCTTGATGGCTGAACCAATTTGTTATCAGAATAGTGTATTTGCTTGGCACTCTTTGACTTCACAGCACATAATTTTCTTGGTCTTGTTCATTACAGAAACATTGCCTTGTCAAATTAAAAAAACAAACATAGACTAGAATTAAATAAATATTTGCAGAAATGAGGTGCCTTAGTTTGATTTCATCCCTTTTCCAAACAAGTTGGCTCACTCATCTTGAAAAACAGCACTTAAGGATAACACCAGCTCACAAACATTAATTTCCTGATTTACTTTAAAGTTCCAAAGATTTACTACAAGATAAGGTAAAAACAGTGCCCAATCTATAAACATGTTTGTCATGTAGAGTCTAATATACCATGAACCATGATACCTGAAACCTGATACTAGATGATCCAGGAAACCAAGGTCAATTCCAGGCTTGCTAGGAGGAAGACACTGTGGCTTTAAAACTGTTTTAAAAACCACAGTGGTCCAATGCAAGAGGACTCTTATCTCCCAATTTCCTTACCATCTTTATGCATGCAGGTGAACGCAGGCAGGAAAAACAGTAAAATGTTTAAAAGTTTGAAGTAAAATGGTCTTCAAGATACTACATTCCAACCATAGCTTCACCAAGAGTAGAATTACATAACACTCTACCTCTAAAAATCAAAACTTGCTATTTATGGCTGTACAAATCTTCCATTAATATCTTGCTCATTTCCAATATGGGCTGCCTTACTGGTTTTGTTTGACTTCAATATTTTCTCCCAGCACTCCAAGAATCCTCAGAGTTTCTCAACCTCAGCAATTTTATGACTTTTGGACTTCAACTCCTTGAAATCCCCAGCCAGCATGAGAAATTCTAGTGCTTGCAACATCAGGAAGATATGGTTGGTCTACCAATCCTGGTAGACTCTGGTTAGAAGCTGTTTCTAGCTTTTGCAAGTGGCAGAGGAAATGAGAGAAGGTGGCAAACAACAACCAAGATAACATTTATTCACGTTCTTCATTGAGGCAAACCAGCAAGGAGGTAGGGGAGTCTTTTAAAAAAATGTAGTTTTAAGATATCTAAGATGTAGATTAAGACAATTGAAAAAGGCGAAGGTGAATTTTCAAAGTTCTTGTTGTTCAGTTCACAGAAAATTGTGTATTGTTTCATATAGGACTTTGTTGCTGTATGAACATGCCTTAGCTGTGATTGACAAGAAAGGGAAAAAATGAGAAAATCCCTGGAAAGTAAAATCAGTCAGTTCACAAGGAATATATCTTTCCAGAGCAAAGTATCAACTCTCCAGAGTAAATGTGAGGAAGAAAAGAAAGCTGGGACCACTTTGTGTTCTGTCTTTGGTGAACTCAGGATCAGTGCAGATAGTTGTATACCGATCTGCTGACGTCTCAGTTCCTTGGTACTTTTAACTAGTTCAGTGAGAAATAAACCTATTTATTTGCAAATGTGTGTCTGAAATGCAGGTTTTCAGTATCTATTTTCTTAAGCTACAATGAAGTTCCAATGGAGGCCATTATTTTCCACAAATTAAGCTGACTGTTCTCACCTGGGTAAATAATTCCACTGTTTCTTGTGCTGATGCTTTTAGCTTTTTTTTTTTCTATGTAACTGCTTCCTGTTCTTGTAATTAGATATTAGCTCTTGATCACCTGTTCTGCTCCTGGCCTAACTCAGCCTTACACAGATTGTTGAATTTAATGGGCTCCTCTCCTCAAGAAGACTTTGCTAGATGCAGGCCACCAGAGGAATAAAACCAGCACATTCAAAATAATTACATTTTCAGTAGAGAAAATGTTTGGCATCAAGCTGAATACACAAGCTGTGAGTGCAAAGTGGATTAAAATTCCAATAGGCTTTCTTCTTTTTTCTGAAATCTGCCAGAATTTTTATGACTTTACAGAAAATGAACTAAACTCCTCTCTGCAATCCATGACATTCAACTTATAGAAGAATGGTTGGAAATAACTACAATTGAGATATTAACCTGGAGTCTCCCCTCCAAGCTTCTTAATATACTATTAAAATAGTATTTCATGAATGGATCAATTTGGTTCAATATTGCTGCATTCCCCTGATATTCCATGGCTTTTTATTTGAAATCTAAAATGACATAGTAGAACTGATTGCCATTAAGTAAATGAGAGAAGATGCAATTTGATATCAGTAACTGTCTCCCTTCTGAATTTCACAAAACATATTTCTGCTATTATTCATCTTTAATTAGCTTTATTAAAATATATTTTGCAAAACAATTATATAAAACCTATTTGTGACAGACAGATAGACAAACAGGCAGACTTGTGCATACAGATAAAAGACTGTTTCATCTAATTGACAATATATTCAAAAATGCTGATGATGTAAACCTTTATCTGTTACTTCTGCAATTTCAAGAATGCATATATCCAATCTATACCCTTTTTTGGTATACCCTATCCATTTGAATATTTGTTTCTAATCCATATTAGTCTGTGCTTATGTCCCACCTACACTATAATAATCACAACTATTGAAATTAGGAATCTCATTTTAATAACATTAAATGCCTTGCTTAGATCACACTACAAAGCATAATTGTAAAAGCAATATCGTAGCATTCCTACTACGTCCAAAGAAGGTTACTCACTAGAATGTTGAGGATTTGTTTTTAATAGAGTTATTAACCTATTACTAAAATATTGCAATTCCAAACACAGATTATTTTATCAAATTAAAAAAGAACTAATCTGAAATACTTTGTCCTAATCCTTATAAACTCAATCTCAGTCCCATGTACCCTTAAATATATCACGTAGAGAGATTCTGAAGAATGATGGACATTAAAATCAAACACGGTTGGAGAGATCCTCTCCTTTGGGAGGCTGTTTAAAGGACAGTCATAAATTTAGCAGGCAGCAGCTGCAATATATTCTATAGTGGGAAACAAGCCAATATTTCTACCAACCTCTGATTGAATACATCCTGTGCATGCCAATCTTTCACAGAAACGTGGAAACATTTTTCAGGAATGAAAAGACCTTCAGTTCATTAAAAGCTCATCATTTTAATGTAACATTTATGAACTCAGAACGCTAGAATTAAATTTATAAATAACAAATACAAAACTTGGCTCCTATGATCCCGTACTTTTGCATTGCCAGCAAAGAGGGGCAGAGAGAAAACTATGCTTATTAGATCCTTCTAATTAGCCTAGAAGTCCTCGCACTCCTTAAAGTTACAACGATGAACTAAGGATGCTGTGGAATAGCTGAGTAGCTTGTGCAAGATATTGTAGAGTATTTATGGCTCTCAGGAGGAATATGGCCTGGGAAGATTAGCTACTCCCATTGCTTCTGAAAATGCCACTCACTTGTTACTCAAGAAAACAAATCAAATGCGTCTTCCAAGATTTCTTGAAGCTTGTACATGATAGAGATGAACAATATTTAGACCAAGTGATTTAGTGAAACATAATTGCCCATGACTTTAACAAAGCATGCTTTACCTGAGCTTTGCTACTGAAATGTAATATCTGAAATCGAAGGAAACATATTATTTGCATGTTTTATAGAAACACTTAAATTTGTGCTTTATTTACTGATGTTAGATAATCATAACATTAAATGTTATATTACTAATGCTTTCCATGCTACAGTTATAGATATCAGTATATTAGTCTTTCCATATTTATTTTTTAACACATTAATGTGGCCTTTGTTCTAAATTTGCAAATAATTTTCCTTATTCCCCTTAAATGTTATCACATGGTTTCATATGAATTATTATTTTTTAAATAGAATTACTATAACATGTTACATTTCAAATATTTATAAAACATATTAAATATTTGCATTTGCAATATTTAAGTATGGTATAAAAATTAAGTAAAATCCCCGACAGTCAATTTATGATTTTTTAAGAAAAAAAAATCCTATATGCTTGCTTTATGCTTATTTTAGCAGTGCAGTTAAATTACTATTTTAACTCCTGAATAATATCTGGTTATCCCTTCCCACTAAAAAAACAGTTTTCATCAGACAGAAAAAAGTATATTTCCCCCATGTTTTTATAATTGGCTCAAATCAATTCATCAATCCTCAAAGAATGAAATCCTCTTCATTGAAGGTTATGGACCATATTTTACTCCACTGGTCTGGTGTGAGTAGTTTTTTTTTTTTTTACTTCCCAGTCTAAACAGTGAAAGAAATGACTGGATCAAAATCACTCAGCTGGCTTTCATGCCTAAGAGAGGACACTAGGATCTGAATCTCTTCATTCCTTGTCCAGCACATTACCCACTACACCACACTGGCTCACACTTAAATTCCTCCATGTATATCATTATAAGGCATTCCAAACAACCAGAACCCTCTGAAGCAGTAACCTTCAGCATAAAATACATTTAAAAAACAACTCCATTCACAAAATTGCTGGCACCTGGCAAAATTGTCAGTTTAAAATGTTTCAGGCTCAAAACCTAATTTTGACACCAATACAGGTAGTCCTCAACTTACTAATGTAATTGAACCTGGAATTATGGTAGTTAAGTCATGGTAGTTGTTTAGAGAATCACTATGTGACCATAATTGTTTTTAGAACCTTTTAAGAAAACACCATATTCATTAAGTTAATGCCACAGTTGTAAAATGAATGTGTTTTTCCCAACGGGCTTTTTTTTTTTTTCCTGCTGGAAACCAGGAGTAGAAATGTCAAAAATTGCAGTCAAATGACTGCAGTATTGTTGTGGTCCACCAATGGCCTGCAGAGTTGGCAGTAGAGTCGGACAGTGGGGAGGAACATGGGCCAGTTCTGGAGTCTGGGGAGGACTCGGACGAGAGATCTTCGTCTGATACAGAAATGTATCAGGGCATCTGAGAGTTATATGCTAACTCAGGAGCCTCCGGAATCTGACATCAGTGAGGCAGAGGAACAGGGGGAGCCTGTTCCCAGTGCGCACTTGCGCAGAACTGCCAGAAGGCAAGAACAGTTAAGACAAAAGGGGCAACTCAGGAATAAGGCTTGGAGATGATTGGCCTCTCCCATAAGACATAAAGGAGGAGCAAAGGGACATAAGCCTTTGCAGGAAGCAACTTTGTTCGTTCTGGTCAGTTTAAAATCTGAAGCTCTGTGTTGACTTTGTGCTCCAATTGGCCTTGTATGGAGGCCAATACTTGTACAGCTAATTGGCAATTTAGTCATTGGCAGCATTTCAAGGGAGATAAAGGTGGGTGCTTATCAGTCTTATCCTGAAAGACTGTGGCAGACTTCTGTTGAACTGTTCATAAACTGTTTGGGACTCATTATGGACTGTGAATGCATATAATTCACAGTCGTTAAAATAATTTTTAAAAAGGTTTTGGGGAACAGCATGTGATTGTTACTCTCTCAGAAAGCCTTGGTCAGAACAAGTATGTAGTAATCAGCCATAATTGTGAGCTGGTTGCCAAGAACCCAAAATACTCTTCCATAAACCCAAAGGAAAGTACAGTCATCTGAACTTTAAAATCAGGTTGCATATAGTTCTGGGGAGGACCATTGTAATTTTGAACAGTTGCAAAGTGATAATATTGAAACAGACATACAGGAATCCTCACTTAATGACTAGTCATTAAGAGAGGATTCCGTGTATGTCTGTTTCAATATTTCAATCAGATAATTATCAGAAACATTACATCTTTATACATCTTTGAATAATAATTTCCACGTAAATACAAATCCCGATATAAAATGCATATTTAAAGGTAAAGGTTCCCCTCACGCATACTGGCTCAAATACATATTTAACATTATTTTAATTGTTCTTTGGAATATCTTGATAAAATATGCATTCTAACAAAATGCATTAGGTTTGTCTCTGTGAAAAATATTGTCATGAGAGTTGCTGTAAGGCAAAGTGCTCCAACTGTGACATGAATTAATCTGGCCATCCACCCTTTATCACAGCAAAGAAACACCTATAAAGAAAAGAAACTAAAATTACTATGACAAAGAAAGCAAACCTAATTTACCACCAGGTTAATGCTTTTGATTCAAAGGTAAAGGAAAAATAATATCACCTACAGACCATAATCTGTTTCTTAATCATTTTCTTGCAAAATTGCCCTACCCTAAAGCAATAGCAACAGTACTTAAATTTATATACTACTTTACAGTGTTTTATTGCCAGTGGTGCTATTCAACCGATGTAACAATTGGTTTGGTGCATGCACGTGCGTGCCAAACACACACTTTTAGAAAAGCTCATTATGAGGAAAACAGCCGAGGCGCAGCAAAACCGCTCTGCCGCGGGAATCAGCTGTGCTCCAAAACAAAGAAACAAAGCACAGGAAAAAGCAGGGGCGGATGGATGGGCCAAATGATCGCCGGAACCACCGGTTCACCTGAACTGGCAGAAACACCCCCCCCCCCNTGGCAGAAACCCCCCCCCCCCTTTACAGCCCTCTCTAAGTGATTTTTACAAAGTCAGCATATTTCCCCCAACAATTTGTGTCGTCATTTTACCCAGCTTGGAAGGATGGAAGACTGAGTCAGTCTTGAGCCTGGTGAGATTTGAACAGCCAAATTGCATCAGCTGGCAGTCAGCAGAAGTAACCTGCAGTACTGCACTCTAACCACTATTCACAACTCCAGCAGAATGGAAGCTGCTAAAGACACTGCAGCATGATGATCAGATAAAGAGCTTTATTCAAATCTTTAAAATCATTTTTAAAAAGGGAATTGATTTCCTATTGGCATTATTTCTGAACCATTTATGGAATAAAAACCACGAACCACGTGCCACCTATTTCATAAGTAGATGCAGACACACTAAGTATATGGAAACAGACACCACATTCATTCAGATTTGCAAGTATGATCTGAATACACGGAACAGCAATATGTCTTTTCTTCACTGTACTTATTACGACTATGATGCAATGTATTTAACAATACTTTTTTCTCTTTAAGAAATTTTTTTTTCTTTAGGCTCAAAAAACCAGAAAAGGTCTTTAAGTTGACAAATTCAGAACCTGCTATTTTGACCTAGTTGGATTAAAGGGGCACTTCATAAAGTAACTCTCCAAATGGTAGAAGGAACTGCTAGTTTAGTCACCTGCTTTGTCCAAATACAACAAAGTTGGAAGAAAAAAATATCACCCACCTCTGAAACCTTAGTGCTCATCCCACTGATGAGATAAACAACAACCAGGAATCGTGAAATAAGAAGGCCCTTCAAAGGTCTGTAGGGGCTGCATCCAAAGTATCTATAGATGTAGTGGAGGCTGTGTAAAATTCGGATCCCCATATTGAAGCAATTGGCAAGGACAAATCCTATGCTCCCTAGCCAAGAGGTCAAGAAATAGGACATGCACAAAAATGCAAAGGACAAAGCCAGCATGACAAAGTTATACCTAAAAACAAAAATGAAGTGAAAACATTTTACACATTTCAGCATCTTAGCAATTTATTTTTAGGCTACTTTAAGTAAACCTCTAACTCGTTCCATATGCTAGGAACCTTAAAAACCAGTAGATCACTGCTGAAATATCTTATAATGTAGATATATGGAGTAGGTGAGTTCCAGTTCCCTTCCTTGAAACCAACTCAGGAAATAAATTAAACCATGAAATTTTATTCAAGTATAGAATTTGTGTTTGGCTCATTTTCTGAATGTCTGACTTCAGTCCTATTCTAGACAATTTATTAATCTAATATAAGAGCAGCATTATTCCAGAAATAGTCAGAAGAAAACATTGTTTTATCATTTTTCTCCCATCTATCATCCCACCTTCCAAAAACTTAAAAGAAGAAAAACACATTTTCTATGGACTATTGTGGAAAAAATTAGATTTAAACTGATTATTTCAAAATGAAGGAGATGCAGACTAGATCCACGTTAAAAGTAGGTGTGAGATACAATATATGCACTTCTTTTAACATTAAGAAAATGTCTTATAATAGGTACAAACCTCACTGAGACTCAGTACTAAATGATGAGCTTTTGTATGCTTTTTTCTTCTCTCTTTTCTATCTTTTGTTGCAGCCTCAAAAAGATTAAAAGCTTTCAGGTCTGTACTCAATTTAAGCACAGTTTATCATTACATCCAAAGTATAGCAAACTGAGCTATTGAGCCAGGGCAGAGAAAACCAATTACCTACCACAGCTGCTGATCCTGACTTAGTCCCTTAACTATTATTACAAAGATAAACATTAGTTTTGGACTTAGCTATAATGATAAAAGTATGTAAATTAAACAAGAGATTTAAAATGTCTGATCTCTTGACATACTTCCAGAGAGAGAGAAAGTTTGTGTATGTCATACTAAAGAGTAGTCTGGCATTATGTCCAAACCAGATGATATAAAATGAGATGGATATAAGGATGATATAAATAACAAAACACAAGCAACCATTTTCAAAAAAACAAAGGCTCTAATGAAAAGCTGAAGTCTAAAAACTGAACTAAAAGGTAGATAGTCCAAACACAGCCACAAATATGCATTGAATGTTAATTGTGTTTTTAAAGGACTGCCTGTCAATATTTCTGTTATATGGCTATGGGCTTATAAACAGTGACACCTATTTATATCAATTTAAAGTGAAACATTTAATATTTTCTCTCTATACCTTTATGTATAGAGAACTGTTTTTTTCTGCCACTGATCAAATAGTATAAATAGTATCTTAAATATCCTTTTAGTATTTCAGTGTCTCTGCTTTCTTCACACTCATATGCTATCTAAGGAAGTTCTTTAATGCAAGACTGAATTTGACAAAATTTGACTGAAATATGTAAGACGCATATCCTTAGTCAATAAAGTTAGCATATGTAACATCAGAATTTTTCAGCAGAAGAAAAACAGAATAGGTTCACTGAACAAGTGTTACTTATAAAGTTTAGAAGCAAAGTTTGATTTGTTTATGTACAAGACCTCCATAACATATAGTGGTGTCAGAGTAAAGTTAACAGAAAGCTGGCAGCTATTATTATGCCAGTCACAGTACTGAAATTAGTTCACAGCCATAATAGCAAGATCTAAGGCAGACCTGTATGATGAAGTTTATTTTCCCAAGAAGGTGCTGCACTGTATTTAAAGGCTAACCCTTTTACTGAAACTTACAATTTCAGGAATAATTGTTCTGTTTCTAGCAGAGTCTGTGGAGTGAATACAAGGTTTAAAGATCAGTATCAATAAAGGTCAGGGCACCCCAGGATCAAGGAGAATGAGTTTGCTCACTGAGGCCAAAGATAGCATCTAATTTGTTTTGTCACCAGTGAACTGGAGGAGAGGTAAATATGCTTAGTTTTAAGACTTTGCACTTTATAGATTTAAAAAGACTATCAGTAAGTTCCTGACAATATTTTATGAACCACTGATGTGGACTAGCATTTTATTGTATCCCTGTAAATTTACATAATGCGCCACTCAGTGGTGGGATTCAAATTTTTTGACTACCGGTTCTGTGGGCATGGCTTGGAGGGCACGGCAGGAAGGATACTGCAAAATCTCCAGTCAGAGGTGTTATTTGCTGGTTCTCCAAACTACTCAAAATTTCTGCTACCAGTTCTCCAGAATTAGTCAGAACCTGCTGAATACCATCTCTGGCGCCACTCAGAATAATATGACTGCTTAAAAGCTGCTTAAGATACCATACAGATGAAAAAAAATCTTCAGTGAGAGATCACTAGGAATATTTGAAAATCAGAATATTTTAGCTATGTGTATGGCAACTTATAGGCAAATGAATCAGCTAGGTGTTTACTGACTGCTAAAAAGTGAGTCATGTGTACATCTTCCCTGAAAAAGAATATCATAAACATAATGGACCATATCTAGTAGTAACCATATGTTTATTACTATGTACAAAATATTCAGCTAAATTGTGACTGGAAATGGCAGAGAAGCCTATACCCACTAAAGCTCTTTTTTCCAGTAACCTTTATCTGGGTAAAGCAGTGCAACATAGGGTAAAACATTTTGAAACAAACAGAATAACTTATAGAATGCCTTTAAAATCTGGCACCCATGTCCTTCATGGAATTTTATGAAATTTTATAAAACATTTTATGACATAAAAATAATCAAAAAACAGTTTGTGACATAACAAAATTTCCTACGCTGATGTTTCATTGTGCTATATAGTTCAGCATGGGTTATTTTCAATATCTGAATGTATCCCAATTTTTACTGAAGGCAGTAAATAAGAAGTTCTGTCACTTTAAACTCAACAGAGAGACTGCTGGAAAGAAGACAAGAATAAAGAAAGTGACCAGAAACTGAGAAGAAGCAGTGTGAATTTGCTGTACTTTGCGGTTAGTAAGCCCCTTAAAGCAAGACCCGATATGGGTTCAAAATAGGAAGTTACAGGAAGAATGCTGCTTTAGACTTTCTAAAGTTCCATGAATACTTTATGGAGTTCAATGATAGAGAAGAAAGGGAGAGAGAAATCACTTAAATATAGTTTGGGGAACCCATAGCAATTTTTCTAAGATTTAGTGAAAAGGGCAGAGTGAGTCAACTAACTTTCAGAATTAGGTATCAGAGGTTAGCAATAACAGCTATATTTATATCTCTCTCCACAGTGCTTTACAGCTCTCTCTGAGTGCTAAACAAATATCAGCATTTGTCCCCACAATCTGGCTCCTCATTTTACTGACCTCAGAAGGATGGAAAGCTGAGTGAACCTTGAACTGGTCAGGATTGAACTCCTGGCTGTGGGAGTTGTAGAATGCAATATTGCATTCTAACCACTGCGCCATCAGGCTCTTTCAGGTTCAAAGATTTTAAGCCCATATCCCACTGCACCAACGGATGCAAAGAGGATGTAAAATGGACAAAAAAGCTTGCCCTCCGTTGGAAAATGTGATGCATCTGTTGTGTACTCACTGCGTATGTGTGTCATACGCTCTATCCATCAAACATCCGTCTACTGCTATTTCATCCGCTCAAAAAGTTTGAGCTGCACAAAACTTTTTGAGCGGATGAACTTTCCGCCGTGTACGATGTAAATCCGCGACACATAAAGGCAACAAACGTTCTACGTCCATTGTCATCCGTTACACGTCCGCTGTATCCTCTCGGCATCCTCTGGCCATCCCCAACTCACATCCACGCAGCTGAAAGCGGAAAGAGGGAGGAAGCGAAAGGTACACAGAACCTCCAAACAGCTAGTAGCACGAAATAGAAAGGATGAAAGCGAATGCATCTCGTATATAAAGCATTAAAACGGACAAAACGTTTGTATATGGGACGTATCTCGGATATTTTAAGGATGTCTGGGAGTATGCATAGAGTATGTGGAAGGACACCTAGGGGAAACCGATTTATCCTATAAAAAGGGAGGAAATCACCTGGATCTCACTATCAGATCCAGCAGCGTGGTAACTAGACCTCTTCACCCTTTGCCTTGCCTCTTCCCACATCATCCATTGATCTCCACCATGGCATCTCACACACTCCTTATTGTAGCTGCCATCATTCAACACAAACAGAGCCCTGTTCAGACTGTTTCCACTTTTCCTACGCAAGGAGATGAAGGAGACGTGCAAGAGCTGTGTGGGTCTGACGATAGATCGGGAGAAGAGTGGAGTTTTGGACTGTATGACAAGCTGATGTGGAGCTGAGGAATAAAACACTTGTGCCATTCCAACACTTCATGAGGATGACACCAGCTATGTTTGACGAACTTGTAAGCGTCTGAGACCAGGTTGAGACCAAGCCGAGCAACAACTTCCTCCCAGCCTGGACCCTGGACTGAAGGTGGCACTGACTCTGCGCCACATGGCCTCTGGAACCACATACAAAACATGCAGTATGCCTGGAGGGTGCCACACAACCCATCAGCAAAGTGGTTCAGAGAAGTGGTGCAGGCTATCATCGAAGAATAATGGAGGAGCTCCTCCAGTGCCCCACCACTGAAGAAGGCTGGAGGAAAGTTCAAGAGCAGTGGTATCAGAGGTGGAACTTTCCACACCGTTGGAGCCATAGATGGGAAGCACGTGGCCTGCAAAGCTCCAGCCACTACAGGGTCCAATTATTTCAACTACAAGGGCTTCTTCAGATCATCCTCCTTTGCCATGGGTTGATGCTGACTACATGTCATTGTACATCAAGCTTCCAGGCAACGGGTCAGCTTTCAGATGCCAGGTATACCAATGCCAGTGACTCAAGAGGGGCTGGAACGCAACCTCATCATGGGTTTTCCAGATCCAGACCCCTACCAAGGACACACAAGATGTGCCTACTTCATCATGGGGGATGACCGCCTTCTCCCTCAGAACCTATCTCATGAAGCCCTACAACTTCCAGATACCTCACCGTGAAGAGAGGATCTTCAACTAACAGGCTGTCCAGGCAAGACGGGTGGTGAGAGAACGGCCTTTGGCATCACTGGCCAACAGTTCCAGGTACTCTCCACCACCATGCAGCATCACCCACAGACTGTGAGGAGCATCGTGGAAGTGCTGCATCCTGCACAATCTCATGCGCACCGCTACCTAGTATTGCAGAACAGGCTTGTGGACCGTCACCAAGGGAATGGGACATGGAGCCTGGTGAATGGAAGCAAGGACGAAACTGATAGACACTGTGGAGTACAAGGCCCACAACAGAGCTTCACATGAAGGGAAGAAGCAGCGCAACCCCTGAAACACTGGTGCAACTCCCAGCTGGAGCAGTGGAGTGGCAAGACAGGATGGTAGATGCTAATGATGCTTCCTTGAGCCTGTTCCACACTGATGAGATTGGTCCATGTATGTTGTGGCCCTACAATGAATAGGGCATTAATAAAGACCTATTGTTTATTTTGAAATGTGTGGATCATATGAATAAATTGTTATTGAAGAAAAAGGGCTCATATTGTGGCAGCGTGGAGGGTGGACCATACAGTCTACTATGCTTGCACTGAGGTTTAATAAATGCCATCAGATCTACCTTACCATCCCAAACAATCCTTACCATCCACAGCTATCCTTAACTATCCACAACTATCCTTACCACCAACACACAACTATCTCTCCTACAAACTATCCTTCCTATCCCATAGCCTATCCTTCTATCTCCAAACTATCTTACCATGCCACAACTATCCTACATCCCCAAAGATGCAAGGCTTAACCATTTTTTCAAAAATTTACCAACACTTATATAAGTAAATAAAACGCAACCAATTTGTTGAAGCAAAGATAACCTTATTAACTAACTTGTCTTAAGTAGACGTATGACTTTATTAAAAAGCCAAATGGAACCAAGTAAATGTCTTTAAGCAAAGATAAAGTGAAGCAGGTAACAACTCAGTTCTGGCACTATTCTCAGTCACTCTGAGGCATGTCATGGTCTCAGCTGTTAAGCGGGCAGGGACTGTGGAGGTGGCTTGTGGCTGGAGTGCTGGTCTGAGGCGCCATTGGGGTGCTTGGCCCGAGAGTAAACAACAGGGGATGGTGTGTTCAGGGAAGCTCTCAGAGAGCTGACTCAGGTCCGCGTGAGGTTGAGCAGGCTTCCTCCAAGGACCTGGGATGTCAGGCACAGTAAATTGATGACAGATTTTCTGTTGAGGGGCTTGCTGTGTGGGTGGAGGAAGGACGAGTTGTTAGTGGGGCTGTCTGGTCCTGCAGCTGGTGGGGACTTGCGCTGTGGTGTCCGATACCTGGGACCTGGACTGGGAAGGGCTGGCCCTGCTGGTGGGAAAGTTCCTGGTACTCGTAGCCTTGGGTAGGTGAGGGGCGTTTGAAAGCACATGGAAGTGCTGTGACATCGCCCAGGGGGGGGGGGGGGGGGGCTGGGTGGAGGAGCAGTTCCTGGAGTGGGTCAGAGCAGGTTCAGCGGGGCCGGATGGTGGTGCAGCAAGGTGCTGTATCTCTCCTTCATCACCTGGTACTGGCCTCGGCAGGTCCATGAGGGTCTGTCACGTACGTGATGAGGGTCTTTGCGTTTCGAGGATGGATGTCATGTGTGGAACCACTTGAGAGAGAAGATCTTGTGCTGGTTTTTGATATTGTGTCTCTGAATCTCAAAGGACAGTGTGCTCTGGTCCTCCAGTCTGCTCGTCTCTGACTGCTTTCTGTGGCGGTGGGACGTTTGGGGGGTGGGTGGGTCTCTGGCTGCTGCTTCTTCTGCTCCATTTGAGACAGGGATTTCTCTCTCTACGTTCCTCTGGCCTGGGGGTGAGCTGCCGGGGGGGCTCTGGCCGTGGGGCCCCCTCACAAAGACACCTGCCTGACACGGTAGCTGTCTCCTGGCGAAGAGGACTGGCTGCTGTGGGCTTTCTGAGGGACGAGGGTTTGTCAGAGGGGCCTGCTCCTCGGTGGTGAACCTCACCCTCCAGGAAGCTGCACTTGGCCATGATTACATCTATCAGGTCAGTGAGCTTGACAGGGGCCTGGCCAGATCTTCTTCAGGTGCAAGCTTGGCCATACCAGGTGTGGCATGTTGCTTCCACATCCCAGGAGTACTCTGCAAGTGTACCCCAGGCTCTCCTGTCTTGTCTCTCCCGCTGCCTGCTTTTCTTATCTTGATGTCGCAAATAGAGTCTGTGGCCCTTGTCGTCCACAAGTACTTGTTTCTCCCTCAGCCATTCCCAGCACCTCCTCTTCATGGTCCTCGGGGAAATGGATTATGTTTCCCTCTCTCCCTTCTCCTTGCCTTGCCTCTCCTCCTCGGCCAAGGGGTCTTCATGGCGTTCCAGCAGGCAAGGGCTTTTCAGGGCCTTGGGGCTGGTCCCCACATCAGCAAGCAGTAGCAGTAGCAGTAGCAGCAGCACCAGCAGGGAATGCACCAGCAAAGCAACCAGCTAGGAGAAGGCAGCAGCAGCACCAAAACAGGAGAAGCCTACCAGCAGCAAGCAACACCAAGAGCAGCAGAAGCACCAGCCGCTTCAAGTCAGCGCCAGGGGGTGGAATGGTGGTTTTCTGTCCTTCTTGCAGGGCTGGCAAGGAAGTAAGGCACTAGGCTTCTCTTCTCTCCTGACTGACGAACCATGGTGTTCTTCAATATGTCTCTGGCAGTAGTCTTTCCTCTGAATGGTGAACTGCTTGAGAAGCTGCATCCTTTTATATCCGCTGGAGCGACACAATTCATCCTCCGCCGCATGCGCAAGTGAAACACTTGCATGCCGCTGACCGCATACACTACGCATAGGGCGTTAATGCATCTATAGCATTCCGTGATGCATCCAGGTCATCCGCTATGGCATGCGGCTCCTTCCAAGACTACGGCGTCCGCTTGCGCTATTCTCACCCCGCTATTCCCCCCTCCTTGCAGATGTATCATCTGCTTCCATCTGCTTCCATCCGCTAGGCTTCCTACGAACATCCGCTTAACATCCTCACTACGTACTACCTCCGTCCGTTCTTTTCTGTTGTTTTCCGTTCTGTTTATGCAAATTTTTGCCACATTTGAGAGCGGATAACAACGGATGGAGCCACTCCCGAAATTTTGCTCGTCCACTGTGTCCTTTTTGAATACGTTTTGCATCCGTCGGCCAGTGTGACCTAGCCTTTAACTAAGGTTCTATGGCCTGAACAACTCTGAAAGTCTTTGTTCACTGACTATTTTCCCTGCTCCAAATACAGATCAGGCACATACAAATTAATTAAAAGTTTATAACTACAATGTTCTCAACTCTTCTTGAAAAACAGGTTAGTATCAAATATTGTTATACATAATGAGGATCAGTTAATAAATCATGTTATAATTAGGTGAGTTGCTTTATGCTGTAGGCAAATAAATATGCATTAGGAACTGCACCAAGAAAACAATTTTATTTATTAGGACCTCACATAGCTAAGATTCAAACCAATTCAAAAAACACCTCTGCCCAAATACAGCTTGGGATTCTATCCTACAAACTTGAAATTCAGTTCTTTAATATACAGGTAGTTCTCGACTTACAACCATTCATTTAGTGGCTGTTCGAAGTTACAATGGCACAAAAAAATTACATGACTGTTTTTCCATACATACAACCATTGCTGCATCCCCATGGTCACATGCTCAAAATTCAGATACTTAGCAACTGGCATGTATTTATGATGGTTGCAGTGTCCCATGAGTCATGTGATCACCTTTTCCAACTTTCTGACAAGCAAAGTCAATGGGGAAGCCAGATTCACTTAATAACCATATTATTAACTTAACAACTGCAGTGATTCATTTTACAATTGTGGCAAGAAAGGTGGTTAAAATGGGGGTAGAACTCACTTAACTGTCTTGCTTAGCAATGGATGTTTTTGGCTCAATTGTGGTCGTAAGTCAAGGACTACCTTTATTAGAAAACAATCCAGTATAAATAATTTAAAAATCGTTATCCTTTTTGAGAATTGTACTCATGAATATCTTCTACGCCTAAGTGGTAGAACTAATGGAATGAATGGAAGAAAAGAAGATTTATACTCAGGAACATGTTCACCCTCAACCCTCAAAATACCCCAGGTGTGTAATTTCATTTAGTGGGGACACCCCTAAATTGACTTTGAGAAGCTTAATTAAAATAAATCCTTCAACTCCAATTGATTATTCATGTAGGCACTTCAGGGACTAGGTGAGTTATGTACATAAACTACTTATCTAGCAATCAGTAAACTTCCCAAGTAGATTAGATCTTTCAGTTCATGAATAGTTCTTCACAAAAATGAATATTTTTTCCTATCCATGGGAGAATAGCTATCAAATTTAATAAGCTATTCCTTATTCTGAGGTTCTACAAACTATATTCTCTTCCTCATTCTAAATTACAGAGAAGATAGAATTAAAATTAATTTTTGGTAATTGTGGCAATTTTACATTACCTGTCCACTTGTTCTTTAGCCATTGAAGCAAATGTAAAACATTCTGTTATCCCATTAACAGCAAGCAGCAAGACATACAAACTATACCAACGAAGGAGAGTTGGACCTGATTAACATTGAGACGAGTAAATCAATCACACAACCTTAATTTTTGTACATAAATGCAAATAAAAATATTAATAAATTATAAAAACACAATCATCTTAGAGTATAATCTAGCAATTTAAATTTTTAGTTTAATTCAAGTATTCAGTTTCAAAGCAAACATAGTACTGTATAAGAAATAGTATCTATAATTAGGTTTAAATGTGGATTAAACTCTGGATGCAATTTATTTTATTTTTGTTCAGTTATTAAAATATATGCTGTCCATTTCACTGATAAGACAGATCTGGGTTGCTGCTTTCTTGGTCTCTATCAATGTTAAACAAAGCTTTACCAGCTCAAAAAGCTTATTGCAAGCCAGATGGCTGCTTCTAATGTGCATTCCATTAACAGAATGAGACATCTTTTTCACATGCCAAAAGACAGTTGATTAATCTATTCTTCTTATTCCAAAATTAATTCTAAATAATATATATGTATATGTGTATATATATATGTGCTGTTCAGCTTCCTTCAGGTATTATCCCACGTCACTGTAGTGCTTTTAAAGTTGTAGCTACGTTTCAGCAGAATCTCATCAGCCATCATCAGGCTTCTGTATTGAGTTCATATGTCGGTCAGGCTATCACAGCCGTTAGTTTTAAATTTGAGGCTAGCCTACTGTTGACCCAGGATCTTTTTTTCTACATCCTGACTGGTTGGGAGTCTTGGTCTGTGTTTATTGGTCTTGGAGTTTGTTTGATTGGTGTTTCTTCTATCTGTTGTGGCTTTGATTAGCTTGGCAACACTGTGTTCCTGTGTTGGAGGCTTTCAGTGCAAACTGGGCTTAGCATAAAAACGCTATTATCTATTAGAAAAGCTAGGTTTTCATCTGGGTTGTCTGGCTTGGGTGGTGTTTTGCCTGGAGGTATCAGGGGGAGATCTGTTGTGCCAGGTGTTTGCCTGGCTGTGGTGTGGAGATTTTCTATTTGAGAGTGCAGGCTTTCCAAAATGATTGACAGTCTGGTGGAATCAATTCTCTGCTAATACATGTTTCAGGTCTTTTCAATCTTTATGGGCTTCTCTGGATGATTTCTGTTCCGCTGGGGTTTCTTTAGTGGCTAGGGTTTTAGTGCCACTGACAAGTTGATGGCTGTGTCCTGTGGCTTTCATGTGTTGGACTAGTGGAGGAGGTTGTGTTTCCAGCTTTTTTACTGCATTTTTGTGTTTCACCAGGCAGATACTTTCTTCTATGTCTGTCCAATGTATGTGGCCAGGGCATTGAGCAAAGGAACTTTGAATATGCCTGGTTTTCCCAGGTTGCAATTTTATCTTTGGTGTTTCCTTCTCTCGAGGATGGCTGCTTATTTTTGGTCTGTTTTTGAAGGGTCAGTCTGATGTGATGCCTATATATACTTACTGATTTTGTCTGTAGTACCTCTTATTGTAGGGCAGGACAGCTTGTTCCATAGGTCTGTTGATCTCTAGGTCTCTATTTATGTCCTTGGTGTTTTTTGTGGGATCAAGCTGGTGATTTTGTTTTTGTGGAAGACTTGGCTGTCAGTACTTTAGTCAGGAGTGCATAGGTTCAGTCTTTATGTGTCTTTGTCTCCAGGCTTCTGGTTCTGGTGATTAAGTGTTTTTGGCCACAGAATTTATCGTGCTGGGTGGGTGGGATTGGCGTTCAGGGAGGCGGTTGTGTGTGTTTCCTTCTGGTATACAGTGTCCTAGGTGACCATGCTGTTTTTTTGTAGAGTTATGTAACCTGGGAGAATGGGCAGTTGTTTGTTTATTTCCGTTTCAATGGTGCAACTTGAATTTGGCGTGTGTGCGTTTTAGGTGTGTTAGGAAATGTGTTTTCAGGTTTTCTTTTCCATGGGCCAAATCAACAAATGTGTCCATCGATGTATCTTAGCCACAGTTTGGGTTTGGTGGGTGGCATTAGCCAGGGCTCTGAGAATTCGAATTCCTCCATAACAGGTTTGCCAATGACGGGTGACCAGTGGTGACCCATAGGGGCTCCTTCAATTTGCTTGTATCTTTGGTCCTTTGTATATGAAAGATGTGTTGGTTAAGCAGTGTTCTGTAGTTCCATGAGGTGTTGGCTGTTGGTTATTTATTTTGACTGATTTCAAAAGTTTCTTTTATCGGGACTGAGTGAAATAGTGAAACCAACGTCGAAACTTTAACAGCGATCTTCCTTTGTTTCCACTGTAGATCTTTTGAACAAGAAGATCTGCTTGTAATTTCGACATAGTTTCACTTTCACTCAAGTCCCAGATAACAGAAACTCTTGGAATCATCAAAAATAAATACCAACCAGCCAAACACCTCATGGAACTAACCCAACACTGCCTAACCAACACATATTTCATACTACAAAGGAGCAAAGATACAAGCAAATTGGAAGGAGCCCCTATGGGATCAACATTGTCAGCCTGTCATTGCAAACCTGTTCATGGAAGAATTCGGAATCAGAGCCCTGGCTAATGCCACCCACAAACCCAAACTATGGCTTAAGATACATCGATGACACATTCGTGATTTCTGGCCCCATGGAAAAGAAAACCTAAACAATTTCCTAACACACCTAAACAGCACACACCCAAAATCAAGTTCCACCATGAAAACAGAAATAAACAAAACACTACCATTTCTAGATCTACTAATCTAACAAAGAAACAGAGGCACACTAGGACACACCATATAACCAGAAGCACAACACACACCAACCGCTACCTCAACGCCCAATCCCACACCACCGCAGCACAGATAGATTCCGTGGCCAAAACACTAAAATTACCAAACGAAAACGCCTGGCAGACCAAGACACATATAAAAGACTGAACTATCACCCTGACTAAAGTACTGCAGCCAAAGCTTCCACAAAAACAAAATACACAGCTTGATCCACAAAACACACCAAGACATACCAGAGACCTAGAAGATCAACAGACCTATGAACAGCTGTCCTGCCTACAGTAAGAGGTACTACAGACAAAATCAGTAAGAATACACACAGGCATCACATCAAGACTGGCTCAAAACCAGGACAAAAAATAGCAGCCAATCTTAAAAACCCGAAAAAAAAAAAAAAAAAAAAAAAAAAACCAAAGACAAAATTGACCTGGAAAACCAAGGCACAATATACGAAGTTCCCTGTGCATCATGCCCGGCCACATACATTGGACAGACCAATTAAAGATATAAGTACCGCCGGATGAACACAAAAAATGCAGTAAAAAAGCTGGAACACACCTCCTCACTAGTCCAACACATGAAAGCCACAGGACACAGCATCAACTTCAGTGGCAGCTAAACCCTAGCCACTATAAGAAGAACCCCCAGCCACAGAATCATCAGAGAAGCCATAGAGATTAAAAAAAGACCTGAAAGCATGAATAGAAGAGATGATTCCACCAGACTGTCAATCATTTGGAAGCCTGCACTCTCAAATAGAAAGATCTCCACACCACAAGCAGCCAAACACCTGGGCACAAGACAGACCCCTCTGATACCGTCCAAGCTCAAACACCCCCCATCAGGCACCCAGATGAAACCCTGGCTTCCTAATTAGATATAGCCTCCTTCAACGAAGCCAAGCTGCACTGAAACAGCCTCCAGTGCAAAGAGCAGAGTGTGCCAAGCCAATCAGAAGCCACAAAACAGACAGAAGAAACCAGAAACAACCAATCAAACAAACCCAAGAACATAAACAGACCAGACTCCAACCAATCAGGATGTAGAAAAAAAACATCCTCACAATAATTAGCCTAGCCTCAAAATTTAGAAAACCAACGGCTGTGAACCTGACCACATACAAAACTCTATACAGAAGCCTAACGTGCTACCAACTTTAAAAATGCCACTACAATGACATGATAATTACCGAAGGAAGCTGAACAGCACACACCACACACACACATACAGCATCACAAAATTCACACCACACACACACATATATTATATAGGGATCATACATTATAAAGCTAGCTAAATTAATGTAAGTGGATGAAGCTACAGATAGACAGAAATCACACCAAATTAAATGGACTAATTGACAGATTACTTTTCAATTCACAACTTCCCTCAAGTCCTCAGGGAACCGGTGCTCGCTGTATTTTAAATTATGAAATGGAACCCTGCAGCCCCGCCAGACATTATAGGGCCTACTGTTCCCTGTTGCAACTTTTAATCATGTCCAATGGTGAGGGAAGCCCTAAGACGAGAAGAGAGAATTTCCTTCTCCCATTAAAAAGAAGAACTTTAACAGACACGTAAACCTACTCACTCACAAATAACAATGGTTCCATGACATAATCCTTCCTACTTCCTCTATATAGAGTTTGTTACAAAATTATGCCAAATCTTTAATCAATAGGAAGATATTCCATTTCCTGAATGCGACACTTATAGAAACGCATCCAGTATTCATACGCATTGCAACCACATTGCTGTATGTTTAATGTCCTCATTACTACAGTAAAAATCAGATGCACAAAGCATAGTTCTATTCAAAAAACCAGATCTGAAGGGAAAGAAGTGCATACTTTTTTGATCTTTGTTGCAAAACAGGCGCCTGATTAAGAAGAAGTGGCAGATAAGTGGTAAACATGTAAATTGTCTACAACACACACTGACTCCATCTCTCCTTTGAAAATATGGTTCACATAAACAGTTACTAGTACAAAGCATGTAGTTAGGTTATTTTTAAGGCTGACAGCAAAAAATCGTAGACACTATTTAAGTTATAATACGACTTGCTCATATCAATCTTCCAAAATCTTCTGTACCCCTTTTCCAGAGATTAAAATCTACCAAAGAGGCTTTCAAAATATAATTTAATATTTATGAAGTGCTTTTTCATGAAAGTAAGTAATTACCTGATCCTGAACTGAGCATTGTCTCCTAAAAATCTAGTGCAACTGCGAATAGGGCAAAACAAATACTGTAATGTTAAGCCAAATCAAAAGCACTAGTTTCACAGTGATTCTAATACAGTAGCTGCCATAGAAATTTCATACCTAAAAAAGGAATTATATATTTATTTAAAACAACAAAAATGTTCCAAGATATATGCTAAAATGTATGTAACAGAATAATGGATTTATTTTCATTTATTTATTTTGTATTGAATCATCCGGGCAATAGGAAACTCTTTGGCATCCTTTTATAAATGTGCTATGTTTAGTTTTAATTACACGTGAAGTTATACAATCAACGCAAAAAGAGCATTTTTATATAATAATGTTTGATAGTAGAGCACAGATTTTAAATGTACATAATATGCTGAAACTTAATTGACAATAAATTGATCTGTAGAAATTGCTTCCTAAAAAATACTTAATTTCACTGGAAATCTCTATGGGAAAATAAAATATTATTTGAACAGGCTACCTTCAAAGAACATTCAACACCCTTTAAAACTGTAATTAGACTTTTTTTAACGTTTAGAGCAAATCAGTCAGTACTTAAAATAAACATAACTACTTGGCCTGACACTATCTAGCTTCAAAAAATCCAGACACGCAGTGAAAATTTCTCTTGATGCCATTTAATGATTCCAATTTCCATGGCCTAGATTTCCAAGCCTTAATTATCTTTGCACCTGTTTGTTTGTTGTAGATTTAGATTCAATGGTTCCCAATACTTTTTCAGTCCATCGCCCCTTGGTGCTACAAGACCTCATCCTCAATGCCCCCGCACCACAGGGGCGGGATTTTTCAAATTTCTTGTGGGTATGGGCCTAATCTGAGATGTAGTTTGCTGGTAATGTGATTGGGCAATGGCTTGCTACGGTCACATGACTGGGTGGGCGTGGTTGCTGGTCATTGTGACTGGTGGTGGGTGGGCTTGCTGGTCATGTGATTGGGTGACATGGTTTGTGACTGGCAAACCAAATACAAGTGGTTCTCACTTATGGCCGGTTGCCTGTAGCTCAAGTGCTCTAACTTTATGACTGGCCTCCCCAAAACTACTTCCTGTTTTTTTTGGAGTTGGAACGCCCATGCACACACCATATACACATACTCCGTCCAACCTGGCTGGGAGCAGGTCATTGGACTAGAATTGGCAAAAGCACTGCCGCGTTCTAGTGCCGGGCCCCACAGGTCCACACCGCATTGAGCCCACTGCACTGGATTGACTTGGCCAAGCAAAGTCCAAAGCGGAGCGGTGCACCAAGATATGGGGTGAGCCTGGAGAGGGAAAGAGAGAGAGAGAAAAGATAGAAAGATGAGAAGGAAAAAGAAAAGAGAAAATGGAAAGAACAAAAAAGGGACAAAGAAGGGGGGGGCATGAAGGATGGACGGGGGGGCAGGGGAGAGAGGGAGGGAGAGAGGAGAGAGAGAGAGAGAGAGAAAGAGAGAGAGAGAGGAGAGAGACCTGAGGCCATCCAGAATTAAAATGAGACCTAGTTTTAGAGGCCCTTTTCCACATTTGCAACATCTTTGCTAGCACATTAAAACATATTTGGCTTCTATTAATGTAAAGTTTTTGTGGGCAAAACATGGAACAAAATATCAGGCAAGCTCTCACATTTTGTTGAGGCTTTTAACAGGAATCTATTGGACCAGATCTCCATAATATCATTGTATACAAATAATTGTAAAAAAATCAATTTCCCCAACGTATTACAGTTCAAATTCTGGAAGAAGGCAGAAACTAAAAGTACTGGTAAAATACAAGAACTCAACACACACGTCTTCTAACTGCCTGCTGGAACAGGTTGATTGGAGCCTAGAAAGTTGGACTAGAATAGATATCTCATTATCTTTCTCCTCCCTCCCTCCTTCTTTATTTCTTTTTCTTTCTGTCCCTTCCATCCTCCCCTCTTTCTTTGTCCCTTTTTCTTTCTTTCCCTTTTCTCTTTATCTTCTTCCTTCTCTCTTTTTCTCTCTCTCTCTCTTTCCTCTCTTTTTTCCTCTCTCAGGCTCACCCCATTGACTTCGTGCACCGCTCCGTTCAGACTTGCTTGCGCAGGTGCCTCCGGTGCAAGGAGCTCAATGGAGTGGAACATGGTGGCAGCGGGATGTTTGAAAAGGAGAGCAAAGCCACTCTGGCTTTGCTCTCCTTTCCCAATGCTGCGTTCGGGGCGGAGCTCCTTGCACCAGAGCATGTAAGTCAGTGGGATGATCCTGCGGGACCTTGCCTTGAACAGTGTTGGAGGGATTTTTTCTCACCCCTGAAGTGTGCCCTGCCACTCACTCCAGCGCCCTCCTGCTGTTTCTTAGCGCCCCCATCAGCCCCCTTTCCTCTCAGCGCCCCCCGAAGGCATCCACCGCATCCCAGGGGGCGGTACCACCCACTTTGGGAACCACTGATTTAGATCTTTTCTCCAGGATTCAAAACAGCACAGGTAGCACTCTCCTTCAATTTTTCCCCCACAATAAAGAGGTCTATGTAGTAGTAGGTAAATTATGTAATATTACTTCTACATAATATTTTGCATTTTACTCACAAACTTATATGAAAAGTATATTCATACTTATTCAAGAGCTAGCAATCCAATTCTGAGTTCTTTCGCTGAAAATAATTTACTATAGTGAAATTAATTGAAAATAACACCCTGCTTTTAAATCACAAATTCTAATATAATTTTAGCATGTGTGTGTGTGTTTGTGTGTGTGTGTGTGTGTGTGTGTGTGTGTGTGTATTTTCTGTACATATNTTAAATCACAAATTCTAATATAATTTTAGCATGTGTGTGTGTGTTTGTGTGTGTGTGTGTGTGTGTGTGTGTGTGTATTTTCTGTACATATACCTTTATTTGCACACACATCGCTTATAGGACAATGTGTTTCCTTTAACATTTTTTGAAAGCCATGATACATCAAGATTTTTTCTAAAGTACCCTAGAACTAATTAACATATAAAGAGGCCTCTTGGAAGGACAGAAGACCAGCACTGTGTTTAGAAATCAGACAAATAAATTTTTCTGGGAAGAGTTCATTATCCTCCAGTTGCTTTTCCGAGAGACTAATGGTGGAAGAAGTTGCCTCTGAGGCCATATCATCCATACACTTATCCCTCAGCCTTTTAGACTTTCCATTAACTTCAGAGAGCAATTTGTAAAACACCAACAAATATATTTCTTCCTTTTACCCATCCTCATTTTCTCACCATTCAGTTTCACCAAATAGCTTTCTCTCATAATATAGAAGATGTATATATCATGAGAAGAAAAACACATTCTCCATTCTATGCTTAATTATACATCCATCAGTTTTCCACTCTCTTTCTAGTGAAAACATGCATTAATGCTTTAGAAAACACTGATCAATAATACTTTCGTCTTTTTTACTTCTATAGCATGTTAAATTAACGAATGAATAAGACTAAACTTACCTGTTTTTGCAACTTAGTATCTTTCCCACGTTCTAGAACTTTAGCAAAGTATACATAAAAACTCTCTTCTATTGGTAAAAATATAAATCTAGCTGTCAAAGAACCAAGGTTGTTTATAATATCATATACACCTTTGGAAACAAAGAGAAAAATAAAGTTAATATGTTTATTATTAACTTAATGTCTGCTCACAATATAAATTACTGTCTGAAAACATTTTTCTATTAATATTAACAATATTATAAATATTACATTAAGATTAAAAGTATTATAAGTATTATAAATTTTACAACAATTTTAAAATAATATAATAATTTATTTTTATATCAACAATCAACCAAACAGAGAAATCTATTGTATTCCAACTAATGACCAATTATTACTGTGGCAAATTTATTTCATACAAGTGGAAAATAATTTTCAATTCTAAGAAAAATAAACTATCCCTTTTCAAAATGCAGAATTTTTCACATCCGTGGAACTATAGTTGAAATCTTCAATCTGATGTTTTCCAGATGTGTTAAATTTAAATCCTTATAATTCAATGCTCTGTGAACTCTGTTGAGGTAATTCCCCGGTAGGAGAATGAACGCATACAGGGAGACATATAGAGAGTAGTGTTTAAATAATACACACACAATACACAGATACACTGTAGAGTAAATATAGGTTTTTACTTCCAGAAAGTTTAAGCAAAGTTCAAAATAAGCAATCCAAAAGTCATTCACAGGTTAATCAGTCAGTTTTTCAATCCAGGGATAATCCAGTAACAAAGGCCAGTGTCAAAAACAGTTCAGTATCAGACTTACATTAAATTCCAGTAATATCAATCAATTAGAAGAAATGGAGCAAGGGCAATACTTTCTAACAGAAGGAAACAAAGATACACTCACACTCTCTTCTGAGACTCAGACTAAGACAATCCAGGTTTCTGGCTCCATCTTATGGCCATTTGAGAAACCACACCCAATTGCATGCTCCTGCATTCCCTTAAAGAGACAGTATTAAAATGTCTATCCTGGTTTATATATTTCTAACCCAAATAGCTGTTCGGTGACTCATATTCCTAACAAACTCACTGACAAATAAAGACCAGCATGTTAGAATATTGCCATGTTAGAAAGGCAGCTGTCTCAATTTATCCAATGCAACATACATGGTATTATTCCGTTCTTTCATTAACATGGAATCAGATATGTCATTATCATTAAAAGAAAGTATACACTTAGAATCAGTTCACTGCATGACTGAAGTTTACATATGGCATCACTAGGAGACAATTATAAACTGCCACAATCTATTCATAAATTCATACTGAATATGACTCCTTGACTCCTCACAATTTTGATTTCTCCACAGAAATACCAATAGCCTGATAGTCTAAAGCATTATAACAATGTGAGGTTTTTGACTGTCCAAATGAGCATGACATTTCTAAATGCCTCTGCCAGAGCCATTCTAATGGAGAACTCAATTCCAAGGTCCAAAAAGGTAAAGTGATACTGTAAATTTTAGGCACCTCTGTTAATCAATAAGTTATTTTGTATTGAAATTTGTTTTGCTTGGACAATAATATTTTATCTGTTGTTTTATAACTGATGTTTTTAAATGTTTTTCATACTGTAAGCTGCCCAGGGTCATTGGATACAAATGGGCAGCAATTAATTAATTAATTAATTAAATTCCACATTTTAATATTAGAATATAATTATGAAGAGAAAAATACAGTTACTTTGGAGCGGTGATGGGATTCAAATTTTTTTACTACTGGTCCTGTGGGCGTGGCTTGGTGAGTGTGGCAAGGGAAGGATACTTTAAAATCTCCAGTCAGAGGTGGTATTTGCCGGTTTCTCCAAACTACTCAAAATTTGCACTACAGGTTCTCCAGAACTAGTCAAAACCTGCTGAATACCACATCTGCTTTGGAGAGTTTCAGAGGTACTCCACTTGTGTATGGATAGTCTAAAACATTTGATTTTAAAACTGAATTACTGCACACCTCTGATCACTGTGACTCTTTGTAATCTTAGCCTCATAATCAGATTAGCTGATGTTAGATAACACACCAACGATATACCTCAAACCTTTATTATATTTATCACCAAAAGTCAAAAAATGCTTTTAGACTGTTTTTAGATGTTAACATATATTTCTTCCATGCATATAAATTTTGTTTAAAAGTCTTTCCTACCTTGGTCTCCAAAATTTAATACATTCAGGAAAGTCATCACATATCTTTCACCTATAGAATTAATATTTCCAATTAGTATTTCTTTCTTAAAGGGTGATCCTGTTCAGGCTGAAGAAGCCAGTGGTCTACTCTGCTTAAGAAATTTTCTTTGAATCCAAACACACAGTGTATTCACAGAAAAAGAAATGACAATAAAGGTTACTGTTAAGAATATGAGTCACCTAACAGCTATTTGGGAAATGTATAAACCAGGGTTTATACTCTTTGTATAAGCTCTATACAAAGAGCTTGTTCGTTGTTCTGTTTAAAGTCAGTAAATTTCTTGGCATCGTCCTCATTTTCTGAATCCCAAGCATTTACATCCGGTGGGTCTTGAACTACATTCCATAAACCTTCTCTACGCAGAAG
>BHFT01014015.1:0-36081 GCA_004320025.1 Laticauda laticaudata
TTCCAATGGATGGCAAGCTTTTTTTAACGTTTTACATCCTCTTTGCATCCATAAGTGCAGTGGGACCGGGCCTTTAATAATTGAATAAATCCATTTACATCATATAATTTGGGGGCTTGTTCAATGTGTAGTTGGACCACCCAGACTGAAGCATCCTCTTCATTCATCCCATTTGTTATGGCTGTAACCAAATTGCGCTCTATGGCATATTGATCTCCAAATTGTTCCATATGGGATCGGATTTGAGTGAGGAAATAATTGAAATGTTCATGGCACCCATTGAACACGGCCTCACGCGACTCTCTGTGGCTATGGTCTGTGCTCTTTCGTTGGAGAGCCCCGATTATTAAGATTAGGGGCTAAAGCTGCCTTGGAGGGGTGATGGAGTAAGGGGAAGCCACAAGCCAGGTTGAGGGGAGCCGCATCTCCCCCCCTGGGCTTTATCTTTTCCCCCCCGGAGATGACTGCAGTGGTGGTTTAAAATAGCCACGAAGAGGAGGACTCACCTGGATTAAGATTTGTGCAGGAGGGAAGAAAGAGGGAAGAAAGACATTGAAAAGAAATGTTTTTTCATAGATAATGGTTGATGAATTAAAAAGGGGATTCTGCAGGGTGACAAGGGGTAATAAGAATATTTCTGCAATTAAAAATATTATGTGGATAGAGGTTAGCAAGATATTTATATGGTAGCTAATTAGAGGAGAATGGTCCTCGAGATGAGTGTGCGAAGTCTAAAGATGAGCTGTGAGTGTTGGTTGTGAAAGGATCCAATGAAGAGATGTAATGATTATTATTGTGACTTCTTAAAATAATGTTTTGGGAATCAAGATGACGGGAATGAAAGTATATTTTAAAATAAACAGGAGTGTGTGGGGGAGAAACGATTACTTGTGTTTTTTTTAGTGTTAAAATTTGTTTAATCTAGAATTCTTAAAAAGAATGTGTAATGGAAAGGGAATATGAAGACTAAAGAAACACTAAATTTTATATGGGTGGGAGGGTGGAGGAGCGGTTGTGTTGAGGTGTGGGTAACTTTTTTATATTATGCATTATTATGCATGATACTTCATCATCATCATCATCGACATTATTAGGCAACGCATAAATATAGTTATATAGGATATAATTGCATTTATATAGAGAAATAAATTCGAGAGAAGGAATTATATTTGGATAACTAATTGTTAAATTTGTGAGAAAGAAGATGTTTTGATTGATGTGAATTAATAGAGCGGATATATAGGTGAGACATGATATATAGCTATTGTATCAATGATATTATAGAACATATGATTTGAGAGATGGAAGGATGAATCGAATTGAATAGGAATATGATAAATGAATAGAATTAAGTATGCATATATGAATGTATAAATTGCTTCATATTTGCATGTAAAGGTGATGACCCGGAAATATGTTGTCCACTAAAAAGAGATTTTTGTTTTTAATGTGAAAAACTGAACAAAATTTGTTTTTTAAAAAAGGGGTATTTGGTCAGGCCTGGGTCATGGTTGTAGAGGTGGCACGTGCCAGGCCCCTGCAAGTTGTACTGGAATGGAAGGAACAGGCTGGGTGGTGTACGTAGGCTGGGTAGGCCCCCTGAATCCTGGCTGGAGGGTGCCTGTCTGGAATAGGGGTCCCTGTAGCCTTGCTGATGGTTGGGGCTGCATTTGTGGTGGCCAGGAGGAAGATGGGTGTGGCCTGATTCCCTGGTCGGATGGAGGGGAAATGGCTGTTGTCTTTTGTCTGGGCAACCCAGGGCTATGTTGGTGCTGGCTGCCATTGGCATTGAATCCATCCTTGGCCTGGATAAAATCCCCACCCTGGAGGGATACTCTTTGCAGGGGGCAAAATTCCTTCTGGAAAATGAGGGGATTGCCTCAGAGGTTGCAACATATCTCTGTCAGTTGGTGCTTCTTTCTGGCTTCCACCAATTGGCATCTGTATACAGGTCTTTCTCTCCATTGTCTAGATGTTTTTTGAGTTCTGTGCAGAGTTTACGGGAGTGGATACATTGCTGTATGGTTAGGTCAGGACGAGAACAAGGTTCTTATGGTTGGTGTTGCTTTTGGTGAGTGAATTTATACTATAAATGAATTTACATTGCTTGATTCATTTTTGCAAATGACCCTGCAGAAGCATGGGGCCACCAAGCTGTCTCTGTTTTTGAACTCTGGGCCGATGCGGGAAATGTCAAATATTTTATCAGGGAAGATGGTTGATGCTTGATAGTCACTGATGATGTTGAGGACAATTGTGATGTCATCATTGTCATTGATGTTCTCTAGACCAAATAAGACGGCATTGGGATGCTTCAGTTCATGCTCAACCGCTTCTCTGATGAAGATTGGGATATCATTATTTGTTGGATTTGTGTTTTTTTTTAGATTGGGTTGTGGTTATTGAGTAGTGATGTGGTTTGTAGCTATTGGATGTTTGGGTTTTTGTGTTGTGTCTTTTTTTTCAAGATTAGTTAATCTTTCTTTTAAAGTGTCCAGAGATGCTACTATGGTGTCAAGGGATGTTATTCATGTTTCTGTGGTATCAACTCTTTCAAACAGGGCAATATATTTGTCCAGTTTGGGTCTGCATGATGGGCAGAAATATTGAAATGCATGGTTGGATGATTCTAGGAATTGAGTCATTTGCTTGGGTAATCCCAAGCAGCCATGGTGAGCTTAGTTGTCACACAGAGAACATTTGGTGGAATTATCCCTTAGAGATTCATAGCATATAAGGCATGTGCAGGAGTCTTGTGGTTCATTGGTGTGGATTTCTTTCTCTTTAGGTTGTGGTTTGGCATTGGATTTTTTTCCTGCATGGTAGGTTTGTTGAGATAGTACGTTGATTAAATTGCTTAATGAAACAATTTTGGGTAATCAATATAGCCAATATCACACCAATTAATCAATTACAATAATCTCTCTAGTCAAATAATTTTGCAAAGCAACAATCAGCTTAATCAATTAATTACACTAATCGCTAATCACACTGGTCAATTAAATTAACTAAATTATTAATTTTAATCAATTAAATTACATGAATCCTGATCTTTTACACTAATCAGTAATCACACTATTTGCATTAAACACTCTAACCACACTAATCAATCAAAACAATAAATCAATTAATCCATTGATAAATTAATTATTTTATAGAAATTGATTTCCCACCTTCACCCCACAGAAATTGGCATACAATCAGATACCAGCTGTATTTACATCTACTATAAAATGAATGATAAATTATTCAGTGTATGAAATCTTCCACCGTACACTGATCATACTTCAGTTGGCTGACACACTGGATTGCACCCATATAAGATGTTGTATGAATGCAGCTTCTTTGATATAATGGTCTGGATTAAGCTGGATCAGTAAATAACAGAAGCTTGTTCATATAATTGGTATTGTAGAGTGTAATTGAGTTATTCAGTGTTTACTTATAGTAAAGATCTCACATTCTTACAAATTCATTTTCTGATTGTGTATTTGTCATTTAAATTAAATCTAAACCTAATTTGCATTCCCCTATTGTTTCTGCTGAGAATCCCTGATTAAAAATGTTATTACAATGAAAACATGTATTGCAGATAGAGTCCTGAGAAAATGTTTCTCTTTTTGTGAAACAACTATACTATGGAAACACCTGTAGGAATAAAAAATGAAAGAAAGAAGAATGGAAGAAAATCAAATAATGCTTTTCTTTATCTACAAATAATCATTGTAATAAAAATATATTCTCTAGGGAGATGTTTGTCACTCCATTCTGAGCAAGGCAAAAGAAATGCAGTCATTTAAAGGCAAAATTATTACAGTTAATAAAATTACATCAAACCCCCAATGAAATCAATGAAAAATGTGAAATTCACTTTATTTCCTCAGAGAATAGTTACATTATTTATGTTCTTGCTGTTTCCAACAGCAAGAAGTGGTGACCTTGCACCACTTTCCCTTGCTCCTATCTTACCTTCCCTAAACATGAGTCTATATGCTTGGGCGCATAAAATCTCTATTTTATATGCATGCATCCACACTGATAAATGCACATTGTCTCTGCAAACGCATACACGTCATCATTCATGCACACAGTTTTGCCCCAGCAAAGGAGAGTGAGTATTTCTTCAACAAAATACATTTTCTGAGAGAAAAGAAAGAGATTGTCTCTTTTTTCCTTGTCTCCCAAATTAAACTGCTGCAGTCCTGGTGTTATAAACCATAGAATAATATGCATTTCCAGCTGTTATGTAAGAGGAGAGAGAGGAGGCCCCTCATTTCTTCTATACTACTCAGAAAGGCAATATCAGGGTTTTCAGGGGTCAATGCTTTTTGTCCAAAGACCTTGGGTTGCATGTACCATCTGTATCCATTGAGAAGAAATTATTGTCTTCATTCCAAGTGGCTGCCATAATTATTTGGCCAGCTTAATTAACTGTTAATTAGCTGTTCATATATTACATGGGACTACCACAAAGATAGGTAAAAAGAGTCAGCATTACATTAACTTTGCACTTCTATGGTATGAAGTAAATCTTATCATAGGGCTAATCTATACTGTAATAGTTATGTCACTGAGAAAAGTGAACAATAAATAAATAACTACGAAATACAACTTCTGTTTTCAAAATCCTGAACCTTCACCTGAACATCCCAGTTTCTGCATATGCTAGTAACCCAACTGGTAAATGTCTTATTAAGAAGAAATTAAAGTCTTTCTTCATCAGTGGCTTTTCATTCTGAAATTGACTAGATGACTGATTTTTAATATTGAAACAGTACCTTAGATTAGAATTTGTACAGTCATCCCTCTGATAGAAACACATGATTTAGGAATCTTTATCAGAAAACTGTTTTTAAGCATCTTCAGCTCTCAAATAATTACTTAATGGGAGGTGTTTACAAAAAAAAACAGACAGTAACAAAACAGTAAAAATCCAAGTATATAAAATTTTTTTATAGAGATCCTCCCTGGGGTGAAACTCCCTAAGTCAAAGCTCTACTTGATGACCCCACGAGAGCTGGATGAATTGTGAACCTTTATTGATAAAAACCTAAAATGGGGTTTCATCGAACCCACTAGGTAGTTGGGTAGGCCACAAGTGGCTGCCCCAATGTTGTTTCATGACAAAAAAGGCTCCTTTCATTTCTGCATGGATTATAAGAGCTTGAATGCAGTATGTGTGGAAAATGTTTATCCACGCCCTATAATGAAGGACACGTTGCCTCATCTAGCCAAAGGAAAAATTTTCACTAAGCTGATTTGAGAGAAGTTTACTATAGAGTTCAAATTAATAAAGGAGATGAATGGAGAACCGCATTCAATGAGGAGTTGCATGAACATTTTTAAAGGGGCTTTTGGTTTACCTGAATGATATTTTTATTTACACTGAAACTATGGAGGAGCATATAAAGTTGGTGTGATCAGTCCTGAAAAACTCGGGTTTGTTGAATTGTATGCCAAATTATCAAAGTGTGAATTTCACCAAACAAAAATTGACTATTTGGGTTATCGCATATCATATGAGAGGATAGAAATGGACCTGGAGAAGGTTCGAGCAGTCATGGAATGGGCTTCCCCACATACCAGAAAGCAGCTGCAAAGTTTTCTAGGTTTTGCTAATTTCTATTGACAATTCATCCCCGCCTTTGCAGAAATTGCATTACCCATAACCAATCTGCTTAGGACAAAAGGAAAAGTTCAACCAAAACCTAGCCGGCCCCTTGAGTGGTCCATGGAGTGCCAAGCAGCCTTTGAGAAAACGAAACAGTTGTTTGCAGCCAAACTTGTTCTTAAACATCCCAACATGGATGCCCCCTTTGTGATCCAGGCAGATGCCAGTGATGTCCCTGTGGGGGCAGTTCTACTACAATCCAACGCTACTGGGGCATAAAACCCTGTGCCTACAACTCCTGGAAACTAACTGAAACTGAAAGGAGCTGGGCAATTTGGGAGAAGGAAGCATTTGCGGTCTGATGGACCTTTCTAACATGGAAACATTTTCCAGAAGGGATGAAACACTCATTTGAGGTGTGGATGGATCACAAACCTAGAGGCTTTTAAAAAACCTGCAAAATTGTCACCCAAGTAAATTCATTAGGTGCAACTTTTTAATTGTTTTAATTTCTCATTGCGATACCTTCCTGTAGGAAAGAACTTTATGGCAAATGCTTTATCTAGATTACCCCAGTATAATAACATTTGGCCAGAAGTGATCCACCTGGTTGTCCCCTTCCAAGCACCTGGCTATCCAAGTGGTCACCAGAGCCTAGGAGAAGGGAAACATTGATCTCCTACTGATTTAACTGAACAGCTAAAAGGGGCATTAAAAATAGATGATTTGTTTTCATCCCACTCAAACGAGTATACTTTTCATGATGGCCTGGCGTGGGTGGGTGCAAAGTTATATGTCCTCACCAGTCTTAGAAGTACAGTTTTGCAACATGCCTACAATTCTAAAGTCACTGAATATTTTGGGTTCATGAAAACGTTACACTTAGTTAAACAACAGTTCTGGTGGCCTTCTTTGAAAAAGGACATAGAAGCCTTTGTCATGAATAGTCCTGTGTGTGCTTCTGGGAAGAGCCCCCCTGGCAAACTGGCTGGACTGCTGCAGAATGTGCTAGGCCTAATGCTCCATGGAAAGAAATATTCATGGATTTCATTGTTGAACGACCTGAGAATGGAGGGAATACAGTCATTTAGGTAATTTGGCTGGTTTGTTTTCCAAGTAGGTGCATTTTGTACCTTGCTGGAAGATTCCCTCTGCTAAAATGTTGGCTAAACTGTTGCCATGCCCCTGTCAGAATCTGATTCAGAGAGAGGAGGCCAAGCAGATGACAGAGAATAGGAGTGTGGCTCTGTTGGCTGTGGAAGAAACTGGGGAGGGCAAAGGCCGGCTGGGCAGAGCTGGGGAGAGGTAGAGCAAGGGAGACGGAATTCAGATGAAGACCCAGGCCCACCCCCTCTTCATCCAAGGGCACGCAGAGAGGAATGGAGAAGGGAGCAACCTGAGTTGCATGGCTTAAGGGGAAGGAAAGGGCCATGATTCCCTTCATTAGCTGAAGCTGGAAACACTGTTTAAAAAAGGGAAGCTGTGCACAGCAAAGTTGTTGGAAGAAAATTGTGAATCATCTAGTATCATCGAGGCTTATCTGGGTTCCTGGCATATTCCCAACTGTGTGTTTTGCTGGGCTTTCAAGTCTGCAATTCCTTCTCCTGCCCTGTCAAGTTAATTACTGCAGCATGGTTTGTGTGGATTTTTATTTAACTGTATGAACTTTGTTTTTGGACTGAATTTCCTCCACTTAAAGACTGTCCTTGGGAGAGTTTTTTTTTCTCCAGCCAAAAGTAACCTGGACATTGGGGGCAAAGTTGGAGATACTAAAGGGACACTTCTTGCTCATTTGACTGTGTTGCCTTTGTGCCATGCCCCAGGTCATCACAACTGTTTATTCAACATGTGTCTAGGGCCTGCAATTCACTTCCCAATTCTGGGGAGAGTTTCTAAAGTTAAACTCTGCCCAAGGCCTAAGCTCCTCCCATCACCTTCAAACTAATGGGGCTTGTGAATGAATGAACTTGGTTCTCAAACAGTATCTCAGATGTTAAATAATTTATCAGCAAGATAACTGAGCTGATTTACTGACTTTTGCAAAACTCGCTTAAAATAATTCCATCCATAGTAGCATTGGTTTTACCCCATTTATCTAGCTTATCTGCCTGTGACTCAGAAAGCATTAGATGGAGCTCATCGAGCCCATAAGAAACAGGCAGACAAGAAAAGAGCTGTGCTGAAAGACTAGAGATAGAGGTTTCTTAGATTTCAGGAAACACAGGGGGAGAATTCAGTATTTAGTTGCCTGAAAACACTTTCCTCCTACTCAATCTGAATGGGTGAATGAGCATGATGTCAGGGCCCCTAAACTTGCACAACTATTTTGTTCTAAATACCCTGATAAGCCTTAATGTATTATTGTAAATGACCACGTGTTTTCTTTTGTTCCTCTTTTGCCTGTTTTCTACAATGTTTTGTTTTCCAGGGCAAAAGCCTCTATTGCAGGAGGGTCAAATGTCAGCCTCCATCATGCTTGTTGCTGGCTGCCATAGCAATGGGGAGGGGGGAAGTTTGGGATTTGGGGGGAAAGTTTGCTGGAGAGTGAAGATACAAAGATACCTTCTGTGTGAACCAAATGTTGGGGGGGGTGCTCTCATGCTCACTGCGCATGGACTTGTTTATGCTCAGCCAAGGTCAACTATCTAAGCATACCAGATGGGGGAAAGAACACCTGAAGATGTACCCCACATGACACCATCAGCACTGGAGAGTGGATGTCCAGTCTGGGTCCTTGGGGGAGGAAACTTGGGATAACTTTCAATATGTAATTTTTGTGCCTGCCTCAGATATTGCTTTTATTTCATTGTGTTGTGATTTGCCGGCATCCTGTGCAGATGACAGCAGAATCGGACAGTGGGGAAGAATAGGGACCAGTCAGGGAGTCTGGGGGGGATTTAGACAAGGGTCTTGCATTCGATGTAGAGATGGTCCAGGACCATCTGGGAGTGGGGTGCTGCCTCCAGAGCCTTCGGAGTCTGGCAGCAGTGAGACAGAGGACCCAGGGGAGTCTGTTCCCAGTGCAAGTGTGCACAGAGCTGCTAGAAGGCAAGAGCAGCTGAAACAAAAGGGGCAACTTGGGAGTAAGGCTGGGAGGTGATTGCCCCTCCCATAAGGGATAAAGGACAGGCAAAGAGGATGAAATCTTTGCAGGAAGCAAAGTCAATCATTTAGTTCAGATTCATTTTTGAAGCTCTTTGTACTTCAGTGGGTTTTTGTTGTTGTTCATTTGACACTTCTTTATTGGCAGCACTTCACAGGAAAGAAAGGTTGGTGCTTATCTCAAGGGACTGTTTGAGATTCAATACTGACTGCGAATGAAAATAATTCCCAGCAATAAATAATTCTTGCAATAAAACAAGACTTGTTTTTAAAATAAGCATGTTCATAATTATGGTCTCAGAAGCCTTGGTCAGAATACACTGCTATCACTTCTAACCCAGTAAAAGTACCTCTTCTCTAAAAACATGGAGTTGAGGGTTTTCTTTCTTGGGTTTTGAATGGAGGCACATCTGACAGTTAGTTTAATGTGGTGATAAATCTCATTGTCTATTATTTGTGCCAGTGTCAGAAAAGCCATCATGCCATTCAGATTCCCTCTCAACCTTCTCCATATACCAAATTGAAGTTACAATACTATATATTGTCTATCATCATCTTCAAAGCAGCAAAAACCTTAAGAAATTTCTAAAGTGCTATGAAAAGCTTGAAAGCATCTTGAAGTAACCTGGTTTAGTATTTTGTTTGGAAATAATCTTCACTTCAGTTCACAGATCTATTTTGAAGATATGATTCAATCAAAACATTATTAAATTGAATTACCCACTATTCACAGTCCTACTAAACTGTTTCAGTATAGCCTTTAACTTATCTCTCTGTTATCTTTGTTGATTTTATCAGATAAACACAGAACATAACAATAAACAATTTACCTCGGTGGCATGTTAGGAAGATCCCTTTCCTGATTACTAGTATAAAAACAAAACATATCACTTGGATACAATTTCCACAGAAAATAGTTTAAGTTCTATACTATGGCTGTTGGCAGTCCCTAGACTGCTTTTTAATATATTTTATCCCAAAGATGCTTTTTCAAGAGACATCTGGTCTTTCAGGTTTTTTCTCTGAAGATATTTCACTTCTCATACAAGAAGCTTGTTCAACTCTGACTGGATGGTGGGGAATTGAAGGACTCCTTGCAGACAGCTGGTCATTTGCATTCTTTTAGAGAGTCATTGAGGCCACCTGGAGGTTTATATCATTAGGGTCACCTGAGTAGTACGAATGGGTGTGGAGCCTTCTTGGAACAGTTGAAAGTACTGTATTGTAGACTGGAAATAGATGATGTAATATCCCTCCCACTCTGTTGAGAGAGGGCTGTTCAATAATTCCTAAAAGACAGGAAGCAGCAGGTGAAGCTAGGCAAAATCACATCCGATACCTGTACAATCAGCACAGGGCCCCCCCAAGTGCTATCTCTGTTGAGGTAATTCCCTGTTAGGAGAATGAGCGCATACAGGGAGACGTATAGAGAGCAGTGTTGGAATAATACACACAGAGCACACAGATACACTGTACAGTAAATGTAGGTTTTTACTTCCAGAAATGTTAAGCAAAGTCCAAAATAAGCAATCCAAAGTCATTCACAAGTTAAATCAGTCAGTTTTCAACTCAGGGATAATCCAAATNAATCCAGGGATAATCCAATAACAAAGTCCAGTGTCAAAAAAATAGTTCAGTAACAGACTTACATCAAATCCATGAATAACAGTCAATTGGGAAAAATGGATGAATGGCAACTCTCCAACAGAAGGAAAATAGAGACACACTGAGACTCTCTTCTGAGACTAAGACTAAGACTAAACAACCCAGGTTTCTGGCTCCATCTTATGTCCATTTGAGAAACCACACCCAATTACATTTTAGCATTCCCTGAAAGAGGCAGTATTAAAATGTCTGTCCTGGTTTATATATTTTCCAACCAAATAGCTGTTGGGTGACTTACATTCCTAACAAGTGTGTTACTTCTCATTGCTCTTTAGCCTAAACCCATTCCAACAATTGTAAAAATGTGGAAATATCAATCATGAAATTCTTATTGGTCTTGTTGGCAGAAGGGGACTGAGAATAAAAAATTCAAGAAATTGAAGAAAATTTCGTACTCACCCTCTGTTAAAATCTGTTTCAGGAATGACTGCTTAAAGAAGCTCCAACTCAGCCTTGCTTCATTCCAATTAATAATATCCTGAAATATATAAATAATTAGGTATAATGAAATACCCTGTACCATTTTGTCTGGGTTTAAAAACAGAAGACTTGGCTCCAGTTAATACTTCGACAAAAGGCCTCTCTGGAACACCAGGGCTAAGAAGGCTAAAAAGAAATCCTGGAACAGCAAGTACCTCTATGCCACTTCCAAGAAAACTCCATGGACATATCCAGGAAATAACTGAGGTTCAAGCTTGATTCAATTTACTGTACTCTGATATACCAGTCAAAATATTACATGACACAACCTCTGAAACAAAGACTATTTCATTAAAACAAGGTCTTAATTAAATAAAAAATACATATATTTTCCTGTTCCTGATCTAGTTTCTGTTATATTTTCTGCAAGTGTTAATGTGGAAGACTCTTCATTTTTATAGCTACATTTTAATATGCAGCTCATAGAAACGTCTTTTATTATAATATCTGAAAGTGTTCACCAAATTAAAATGCAGTCATTTTAGCTTACTCATGTGATTTTGTATTTGAATTAACTATATATTTTCATAGTAAAATAAACTGTCTATGGGCTAGAAGTTTTCTAACACTTCTCTGAAAAATGATCTCCATACAGGATCATTGAGCTAGCACAGGTATTAGCAAAAGCCATTTTCTGTACAATATACCATATTTATTATTTCTAAAAGGTACAATCATATCTGGATCTAAAGATTTGATTACATAAATAAAAATCCATTAGATGAAGTTTAAATCTTTTATCAAAATGGTTAAAATATTCTTGCTCAATAATTTACACTTCTATACTTAAAAGTATAGAAAAATTTTGTTGCACAGATATATGCCACATGATACAGAGAATAAGAAACATGCCCTTGACAGGAATTTGCAGGAAACTTTACCTAGGCAAATGAGCAAAAAAAAATTTTTATGTCCAGAATATGCAAATAACATTCAGAAATGAATAAGGTAAATGTCTCCTTAAATTACTGAAGGAGGAGGAAATATAGCTTGATCAGACTGCAAGATTCTGTTAGGTATCCTTGATAAAATATTGTTTTTATAGCAATATTATCATTTCGGAAATCCTTTGTTTACATATCCTGATTAGCTCTCACAAAAAGCCTAAGAGCAAAAATATCTCGGCCCATTTCAGGTACTGATTTTTTTTAATTTACTAATATTGAATACCCAATATCCAAATGATCTTACTATATAACAAAAATGTGCACACAGGATCTAAAGTATTATATGCTTATTTTTTTCAAACAATAAAATATAAATATTAAAAATATAACCAACTGAAACCTAAAAGATGACTGTGAAACTAAAATTGATGAACAGCTCGCTGATAAATCTATGATAATCTAAGAATTTATTAGGACAATTTGGTTACTCATGAACAACAACAAACATCTTGTGCCAAGAAATTATCTGATATTTTTAAAAAGTTGAACTTACCTCATTTTGTCCCAAAGCAGGTAAAAAAGATACCATTCTAGTAATAGGAAATGATTTTTTGGTTGCTTCAGAAGAACCCAAAAATTTCATGAAATATATTATATAACATGATACTAGAATGGTGGTGTACAAAAGCTGCAAAGGAAAAATAATGCACATTGGTTTTATTGTCAACATGACAATGCAACAACATTATTTGAATAGCAATAAAAGAGAATGTCGGCAACATTCAAAGGTTATGCAATTACATCCACTCTGACCAAGCACAAGGATCAACACGGTGAGGCAGCTGCCAAGGGCCACAGGATGCAAGCAGCTTTTCTCTAGGAGGAATCTTTCAGCCTCAATTTTCAGTTTGTACAGATATATTTGTGAGCACTCACCTTAACTTGGGCCAAGAAATTTAAGATGATGAGGGGAATGCTATCAGTAGGAAATTTAATGCTGAATTATTTTCAAGACAAACCCACCCCTTATGTTCATCTCACCTCCTTGGCAGAGTAACACTGGCACTTCTGCGCAAGACACAAGCATATACTAGCTTTCCATCTATATCAGTTATCCATCATGCTAAATTAAAAGTTATATGTGTCTAGCGTGCACAGGGATATAAATATATTTGCTGGTGAACACCATTACTGTGATGTGACTTAAGAAAAACATGCCAGTTTCTAGGAACGAAGAAGATGGAGCCTCCTCACTGACAGACCATAGATCGCATCTCTCTGTGGCTATGGTCTGTGCTCTTTTGTTGGAGAGCTCCAATCATTACGATGGGGCTGAAGCTGCCTTGGAGGGGCAATGGAGTAAGGGGAAGCCGCAAGCCAGGTTGAGGGGAGCTGCATCTCCCCTCCTGGGCTTGGTCTTCCCCCCCCCCAAAGATGACTGCAGCGGTGGTTTAAAATGGCCACCCCGAAGAGGAGGACTCAGATGGATTAAGATTTGTGCAGGAGGGAAGAAAGACGTAGATAACATCTGAACTGGGACAATTGGGCGATAAAACTAAACAAAAGTTCCCCGGCATTAAGGTAACATGGAATTTTTAAGAAAAGAAAACTGAGCAGCAAAATTACAAACAGACAGAAAAAAAAAATAAGAAAATATTTCTGACAGCTAAGCGGGGCTTTGAACCAGGAAAGGAAGAAGCCGGAACTAAAGATTTAATTAAATTGGACTAAAATATTTTGACAATAAACAGGCATAAAATAATTCTGGACTTAAGATTGTCAAAAGTTTACAAATTGGAGACTGGACTGTGTTGGAATACTGAGGTTCGAAAAACCCTAAATAAAAAAATAGGGGGAAAAGGTAAAGACTTTGTATAATGGAGAGTGCCACCTTTTGGTCCACTTTTACAAAAACTTGAGTTCAAACAAAGAGAAGCCTACCAAGACCTAGTATTACTGAAATAAACTGTGATAGAGATAAATAATAATTAAAGAAATATTGAAAACAAAGTAAGAATCTTATAAAGTGAAAAGCAAATAGAATAAAGAAAAAAGCAAGGAAAGACCGACTGTGGGATTGATTTATGTTTTTGGTATAGACCCTGGGCTAGAATAACTGAGAACTTTAGAAAATTGAAGAAGAAAGAAGGAAAGTAAAAGTGTTGTGGGTTTTTTTGTGGACTTTAACGATCATAAAATATAAGAGAATGTAATGATGATATCTCTTCAGGAATTAAAAATGGAACTTAAACATATGAGAGAATTACGACAGGAAAAGAGGTGAATCACTTTTGCTCTGTGTTAGAAAAAATGGAAATGGCGATTGAAGAACAAGAAGAAGAACTTCAGAGGACGAGGAGTCGATTCAAGGAGAAGACATTTTAAATAGACAATGAACACAAAAAATGCTACAAAGAAGTGGGGAAAGAAGGAAGGTAAAAAGTTGAGATTTAAGAAGGCAATCAAAGGGGAATACTTGTGAAGTCAGGAAAGGCAGAAAGACCAGCAGAAAAGGGGAAAGGAAGATATTAGAAAGAGAAGGATATAACGGAATGAGAAAAGATATGGGGAAAACGGGGAGGAGAAGCAGTAAGAAACAGGGACATGAAATAAAGAAGTACAGAATTAGTAAATGTTGAAAAGAAATTGTTTTTTCAGAGATAATGGTTGATGAATTAAAAAGGGGATTCTGCAGGTGATAAGGAATAATACTATTGTCTGCAATTAAAATATTTAGAAAAATAGGGTAACATTAGATATTGGATAACTCTTATTAAAATTAAGGGGGGGAAATATGCTGTGGAATCCAAATGAAAAGATGTCATGATTATTATTGTAACTTCTTAAAAATAATGGATTATTGGGAATCAAGATGAGGGATAAAGGTATATTTTAACCACTGAGGTGTCACACACAAAGCAGTAAAAGGGGGGAAACCTATACTTGGGGTTTTTTTAGTGTTAAAATTTGTATTAATCTAGAAATTTAAAAAAAGAATGTGTATTGGAAAGGGAATATGATAGACTAAAGAACCAACTAAATTAATAAGTCAATATAGATTATTAAATGCAAGGAGAGACATTGGCAACCTATTATTATTGTTATTTTGTTATTGTTGGCAACACATCATTGTTTATCTTAATTTTTTAAATAAATATTAAAGGATTATATTTGAAAATGAATTCGAAGATGTTTTGATTGAGATTAATGAAAGAGGCTAGAATTAATGTGTTTGTTTCTCTCCTTACTGAGAATTTGGAATGGAAAAGGTAATAATAGAATTAAGTATGCATATATCAATGTATAATTGCTGTCATATTTGAATGTAAATGTGATGACCCAGAAATATGTGGTCCACTAAAAAGAGATTTTTGTTTTTATGTGAAAAACTGAATAAAACTTGTTCAAAGAAAAAAGAAAAACATGCCAGTTTCTACAACCAATTCATATGATAGATCCAATAAATGGTAATAAAGCAGGGAGAAAATTGTACCTGAGCCAAAGAAAAGATATAGAGCCCCCAGTGTGGATACAAAACTACTAGAAGAACTGTCAAAACACATTTGCAAAGGATTGACAAACTCTCAGCAATCACCTGTAAAGAACATACAAAGATCTTATCAAAAACACAACTTCCTAATATTTATGTGTCAGATTCAAAAGGATGCAATCCAGAATTCTTATATTGAAACTTTTCTACAAATATGCAGCGGTGAAAAGCCATGAATACTTTCTACATGAGCAGAAACTTCTCAAAGTACAATTTTTCTTTAGGATGACATTTTCAGTTGTTTGGGTGTCCATATCCTCTGTGCCAAAAACAATGAATTGAACCCCAGTTAAATTATTCTTGCTTTGTTTCAGGTAGTTATCAGTATTAAAATCCTATTGATTTCAATGAACTCAATGTAGTTGAGTTCATCACCCAATGATAAATAGGTAAAGCAATACTATGGAAGAAATCTTATAATCCCAAATGTTTTCAGCTCTGCAATGATGGCTCTCTATTGTAAACAACACCACCATCAGCTTTGAAAGGGAAAGAAAAATAACAAAAACAATTACCAGAGCTGAAAAGGTACTTCATGTACTTCATGGTTATGCAGTGTGGCTTTTGTAAGAGTACCTCAATGTAAACCTCATTTTGCCAATGCAACAGCCCTTCCACCATTTGTGCTTAGCCACTCTAGTGTAATGGTTAAGATGCTGACTAGAAACCAAGAGACTAAATTCTAGCATGAGACCAGTGCGTAACTTTCTCAGCCCAACACGTTTCACAGTGTTATTGTTGTGAGGAAAATTTGAAACAGAAGAATTACGTACATTGCTTTGAACTGTACAAAAATAAAAGGTAGTATTATTATCATATACTGTGAATTCAATGTGAAATCAAAGCTGCCGGTTCTTGAGCTGATGTTGGCCTTCATTCGCATCAAGTTCTTCCCAAAAACCTAGGCTGTCATAATCTATAATGTGTAGATCAAAGTAGTATGGCTTTTTGTATCTGACATTTGGAGATTTTATCAATATGCAGATTTTTTAAGTATTGTCCAAGGCTTTGGGGTATGGTACCCAATGTGCAATAACCACTAGGACCATAATTGCCAGTTTATACCATAATCCTTCAACTTCAATTTTCAGACCTTGATACTTTGTGGTTATTTTGTATCTTTGTATTATGTATGGTTCATTCACAGTCAGTCAGATATTCAGATTATTATTAGTAGTAGTAGTTTATTTATTTATTTCATCAATGACTAATGTATTTAAGTTAATGTATTTAGCTTAATCAGTAAATCAATATTTTACCTATAAGAAAATGTCAGACTAAAGATTTTTAACTTCAGACATCTGTTCATTACTATAATTTTAAAAGAAGCAAGAAATACAATTTCATATAGTTTCACAAACCTTTAGCCGGACAAGTAAATGTATTTGAGCTAAAACCCAAAAAGGTTCACCCAGAAGTTCAATCACAGCAGAAAGGCAAAAAGCAAGTACTCCAAAATTATAGTAAGGAACTGCATTTTCACCAGGAACTTCAAGTATATTTAGCCAGATCCAGCCCAGGAATACACACCAACATATGCCCAAAGGAATTCTACAAAAGTTAAGAAGATAAACCATTAAGCCAAAATTAATAACTTGCACTTTTCTTTCCCGTCTTCAGTGTGAATTCTTAGAAAAACATCTGTATCCAGTTTTAGCAAAGAGTAAATACAATAAACTTCAAAAGTACATGCATCTGCTTTTTCGTACATCTGCAGAAATAAATTATATCTGTAGTTTAATTACAATATTTCTTGGAATGCATTACAACTTATCAGGTTTTTGCACACATATTTATTTGAGAAATCTATACTTTTCATCCAGTGCTTCAGGGTAGGAATGCTCTTTGAAAACTAATAGCCTAATACAAAAAGCAAAAAAGGAACAGCAAGCACAAACAGCAAATTTTGCAGGTGTTACATGCAAATATGCACACAAACACACACACACACACACAGAGCATGCTTTTATTTGCTCCTTCACTCACTAAAAAAGCCAAGGCACTTACATTTCTTTGACTAAAGCAGAGTATAATATAAAAGATCCAGTCTTTCCTATCAGCATTGACTTTCCAAAGTTTATTCAACTCTGGCACATTAGCATTGAAAATTGGAGATTGCTTTTTTTCCCCCAGGCAATAGGACAAGAATTATTCCAAAGAAAATCATTCTCATGCAAGAGCTAAATAGCAGCTTTTCTCAATTTCTCAAATGTGGTTTATGGAGATGTGGTAATTAATTTATGCAATTAGAATTAAATTAGAATTAGGTAAATTAAATTACCTAATTAAATATTAGGTAATTAATATATGCAACTAGAATGAAACTATTACAGATAAACTAAGATGTAATTTAGGTAAGTATTAAGTCCCTTAACAATTTCATATCCTATCTTGAGGAACTCGACTGCCTGTTTCTCAATGCAATCATGACTTCAAAAACAAGCTCCTCAAAAACAAAAATGCAAGCAAAATTGCAGAAGAACTGCAGAAGAAAGTAACTAAAATTTCCAAATGAGTAACTTAAACTTACATTAGCCATAATAGATTAAATGTTTGTGTCCAGTTTCTCCTTGAGCTCCCACTCAAACAAGCTTTACGGAATGCTTCTCTGGCTAAGAAAACTATTGTGGAATAAAGCAGTGTCAGTCTAATATTTTGGGAAGAAAAAGAAAGAAAAAAGAAGGGAATTTCATTTTTAAAAGGTAATTTCAACTAACAATAATTTCATTATATTGTTAATATAGCTATATATTAACTATGTACCTACAAATATTTTAACTATCAATAATATGTACCAAAGGAGATTTGATTATCTTATGGGTTATCAATTGTAAATAGCACTCACCCAGGTTCACATGCAACCCAGGGAGAGTCATAAAATTTTACGGAAGTTGTGCCAGACACAAAGCAGGCATTTTAAATTTAATAAGCTCATAAGACATTTACCATCTGCTACCTTTTTTAACAGAGGAAATATGAATTGCCCCAATATATATTTCCAATTTACTTCAGCTTCAAAATACTTACATTTTAATTTTTTTTAATTAACCTTTAAATTAACCTTTTATAAATACATAGCTTTTAAAGAATTCTTAAATTTAGCTATTAAAAATCTGAGGTGATACCAAAAATTTCAATGAAGTTTTTCTATTTTACTTTGCTTCATATATTTTGTGAATTGAAGATCTCATTTCTGCTGAATTTAAGAGTTAGAAACTATATTCATGCTTGTTAATGATCCCCAGATGGGGATCTTTAGCATAAATTTCTTTTCTCTGGATCCTAAGTTATATTTAAATGTTATGCTAAGTTGCTTAGTAACTCTATTTCAGAAAAATATGATCTTACAATATTTTACCATTTTGTATACAATTGTAACTTACTGAGTATATTACATAGTATCAAGAAAAGTGGAAATGATTTTATTAATTTATACAACAGATTTATCTATGTATACCCATTGTTTATTTTTCACCTGTCTGAAAATAAGTTTCTTGAGGGTTTTGAATAAAAATTAAAATCAAGAAATATACAAAATGGAAACCATAAAACAATAGCACACTGAAAATATTATTTAGGGTTTTCTTAGGTTTCTTCTAGAGTTCTATTGCTTTTGGTGAATCATGTTAAAATTTTAAATGTCACGTTCTTTCAGCAGTAATTTTGCTATAAAATAACCATAGGTAAAGAATATTACATTAAAGCCCAGGTGTCAAACTTGTATCACATTGCCGTCACATGACATATTGTGATGTTTTCCCCCTTTGCGGAGCTGGGGTGGGGGTGGCCTGCACATGATGCATCTGGCCCATGGGCTGCCAGTTTGACACCCCTGCATTAAAGTATCACTAAGTCTGCATCAAGTTACACAACAGCTCTCTTTTAAAGGTAGAAATGTATTTTGGACATGTGACTGTTATTTTTCACACAAGGTGTTTGTGAATTAAGGGAAAATAGAAAAACTAGTACATTTGACAATACCTAGTATGCAATTAAACCCAGTATATTTCACATTTTGAAATAATGAAGAAGCAGCAAAATTTATTTATTTCATTTCAATAATCACTCAGAATACTGAATACCTATTAAAATCAGGAGTGCCTTTGGAAACATAGCATTTTCAAAACCAATAGATATTTACATAATTTAGAGGAAAAGGCATTTATTAAAAAAGCTAAATCACAAACTCAAATTTGCATTTTTACATCAGTGCCGACATTGATTCCTCCATGCAATTCAAAATATCTCCTTGCAGAATCATGCCAAGCAGCAGAAAGTAAAGTAATTTATCAAAATTTATTCCTGAAAGAAATTAGAGACAAAGCTATTATAACTTGGAACCATTAATATTTCATGTTTTTATAAATGATTATGATTTATTACCTTACATTCACAAGACCAATTATTTCTTTTGCTACATAACGTAAAGTAAAAGCATTTAAGCCAAATGTAATTAGCCGGAATAGCACCTGCAAAAAGAAAAGTAAAATTTATCAGACATTAACTTTCAATCTGTAAATGAATTCAGACTTCAACATTTGTTTGGTTTTTTGGCCTTTTGTTCAGGACTTCATCTTAACACCATTATGATCTTATCGCCACTAAATAACAATAAATGGTTCAATTCAATTTGTCATCACTAAAAGACATCTAGGATTATTTGCTTGTTCTAATAGCGGAAGTTAGATACTCCAAAAATTCTGCCTACAAACTTTTACTACAAACTCAGTAATAACTCTATAGATAGTTATATTTATTGATTATACATGTGAGAGCAAGTCCTTATAAGGGATTAAGTATAAATTAACATTCTCTCACCTTTAGATTCAATCCCACTCATAGCATATGAAACACTTGGAACACATATAACTTTTCTTGGTTTAATTTGTAATATTACTAATATTCATCACAAAATAAAAACATTAGCTTGCTTTTCCAAATAAACATTTCATCATGGAAAAGAACAGTCCTACTGTATTGTAGGATGCAGAACAGAATGGTAAAAATCTGAGCATAATGAAAAGCTTTTCCAAAACGGTATCAGCATTGTTAGCTTTTATATAAGGTTCTATATATAGCAATCGAAGATAATTACTGGTACACACAATATTATAATTACAGCTTGCCTGAAATGATTCTTAATTGCCATACAGCTATTGAACTATGCTGTTTGTTTAGATTAGAGTCTAACCTAATCTGTGGGACATGTTTGTAGCCTTTTCTGAATGATCCCCATCAAAGAATTCTAATACATAACAAGATTCCTTTTTTCCTGAGTTAGCCCTACAGATTAAGGGCAACATCTGTTTTAGGGAAATGCAGGTGTCTTTGCTTGATTTAATTATACCAGACATGGAAGCTCAACAATGTAGCTGTAGGACTATATTATATCTGCAAGTCTACTCAATGCATAAAAAAGACTCTGAAATAACCTCAGTGGAAAAATGTCTGGTGAAGATGATAAAACTTGCAGAGATGGCAAAACAACTTGCTTAATTAAAGTAAAATCAATAACTACATTTATCAGTGACTGGAAACTCCTTCTGGCCTTTCTGTTGTAAAGAGAAAAATGAACTTGTGATTTATAGGACCGAAAATGAGAAAGGATAGTTTAGTAGAAAAAGGAAATTATGATGTAATCTTAGAGAGGGCAAAATATAAAGGCATTTATACCACTGTGAAAAAATTATAAGATAATCTTTATATTCCTTTCTTTTTTTCATATTATTCTTCCTTATTTTTATTTCTTTTCTAATATTTGCATTTTTATCTTGTTAAAATATTCTTCTATAAAATATATATTCTTCTATATATATATACAATATACACACACAGACACCAGAGATAGCTAGATAGCTAGATAGTTAGATAGCTAGATAGTGTGTGTACGTATGTATGTATGTATGTCTGCAAGTCTACTAAATGCACAAAAGTGAAATGACTCTGAAATAACCTCAATGGAGACCTGATGAAGATGATAAAACTTGCAGATGTAGCAAAACTATATATATATATATATATATATATATATATATATATATATATATATATATTCTACATCCTTGGAATTAAATGAATCACTAGAAAGAATATCAGAGGAAATGTTTAGCTTTTGGATGCATGTAATCATTAAATTCACTAATGGTACCTATCTCATTGTCAATTTTGAATAATATGGCAACATGAGATCATAAAAACTTTATCCAATTGTCTGAAATTAGAACAATCTGACTCTTTGCACTGAATTGAAAATTAAATAAATTACCTATTCAATGTGAGAAATAGAGAAAACAAGAGCATAAGAAGAGATATGGCAGGAACAGATCCAATTGTAAAGTAAATCCAATATTAAGTATTTATTTAAAAACGTGATGCCGATAAGCAAATTTCTCTTAGGCATATATTCTTATTTAGGCTTAGACCTTACATATTATGCCATTTGTCATAAATGTTTTGAAATAACTTAATGCACAAATATTTTTATGAAGTACTGGTACTCTCTCAGATTAAATTCAAGTGATTTCTAGAAATGTCAAATATGCAGTGACAAAGAGATGAGGGAAAACAAAGCATCTTAGAGCAGCGATCGTACACAGGTGGGCCATGAGAAAATTTTGGTGGGCTGCAGAGAAATCTCAACCCCAGAGCACCCCCTCAAAGCAATAAATCCAGGCTGCGCAGAAACCCAAGGCTGTGCGCGGGAACCCTCCCTGCCCACTCACTCCTTACCCAGTAAACTTGCCTGCTAAATTGCTATTTTTCCTTTTTCTGATCATCATCTGTTCTGCTGTGCCAAGATATTTAGATTAGCTCGGAAGCAGGAAATGGTTGGATTTCTTGCTTTCTAGCTAGTCTTTAGATCTTCGACTCAACACAGCCAAACCTCCCTTAGGACTGAAGGTTTGCTTGCAAGCAAATTCAGTGCAGACTCAAAGCAAGCAAATTTGAGAGACTGAGCTCGCCAATGGCAGATAGATAGATCTCTGAATGAATCTGTGATTCTGTAAGCAACTCAATCTACCAGCTTTGCCTGATTTTGGGTAAAAGTTACTCTTTTTTATAAAAAAAATCAATATTAATATAAATATTTATAATATTTACATACAAATCATGCCCAGCCAGTCACATGACCAAGCCATACCCACAAATTAGGCCCACCCACAAAACCAGTTAGTGGTCCCTGGGATCTACAATTATGAGTTTGGTGGTATCTGAGGTCCAAAAGATTGGCGACCCCTGTCTTAGTGGACAGTATCAAGATTAAGAGAATGATGACAAGCTGAACAAGCAAAAACCAGCAAGATGAAATTCAATAGAAAAACAATGCAAGATAACTGAACAGGAAGGGAAGAAAACCCTCAAAAGTACAAATAAGGCATATTAGCTTGATACCCATGATTTGCTACAAAACTATGTGGTCGGGCTTAGTTTTGGGGGAGGAAAATAAGGGGGAAAAATTCTGCCTCTGCCGACCAGCATCCATCAATATTCAACTGGCTAGCAGCCTGTCAGTGTGAGAGAGTTGAGAGCTGTTTGGAAACTGAAACAGTATTTTCTGTGTGAGCAAGGAAACAGCAAGGAGGCTGGGCATGGCTTAGCTCAACTGTTCTGTACTAAAGCTGCTTGGTGCTGTGAAACTGAAGCTGAAACTCCTCTCTGCTACTTCTGTTTAATAATAATAATAATAATATATGGAATAGTCATGCTCTGACTCTCTTTCTTAATGAGCACCTAGAAGCAAAGAGTAACATACGTGCCAAATTTCAAGTTTGAAGGCTTTACAGTTCTGGAGATTTTGTGATGATGCGTAAGTGGCATTTCGCTTTTATATATATAGAAAGATGCAGGGGAGACCATACAGGCCAGCAGTATAGACAAAAAGGACTTGGTGTCTTGTTGAATCATTTTAGGAATGATTTTGAAAACCAGAAGTATCCAGAGGAGACCCCAAGTCACTTTTTTCAAAAGGTAACTGGACTTTCTTGGGGTAGAGGGGTTTCTTTTGCTTCTCATCGAAGAAGCTTCTTCAATGTAACTGGTGCTTCTTCAATCTAAATGCCTATTGTGGAATGCCCAGAGTCAATAGATACAAAATGGACAGCAAACAATTTTCATAAATAAATATTTATCCACCAAGAGAGTTCAGTTACTTTTTGGAAAAAGCACCTCTGGGACAACCCTGACCTGAATGATTGAGAAGCTCAACAGACATATATCCAGAGGAGAATAACTATGATGAGAAGGCCAGGGCATCATGTCCTGGAGCAATGGGGAAGTGCTGAATACGTTTATCCTGAAGAAAATAATATTTTCTGGGAAGGCATAATATCTATTTTTCAAGTCTCTCAAGGGCTGTCCCGTAGAAGACAGGGCAGAACTGTTCAGAGTTGTTGCAGAATGCAAGAAACACTAGGTTTAGATTACAAAAGTCGGTTTCAGCTGCCCATCAAGAAAATTTCTTGAAGAGCTGCTGTTCAACAATGGAACAGTGCCCTGGCAGTGTTTAAACAGAGGTTGGGAGAGCCACCTATCTGGGATGCTGGATTCCTGCAGTGGAGAGCAGGTTGCAGCGATCTGATGTTGCAACAATGTTGGAATGTTGATTCCAACATCTGGACTCTTATGCTTCGCGAACCACAGAACTTGGGGGAAAGACTTCGGTTCCATATGCTATGATCAATTAATCTTTGAAAAGTCCACTGATTTCTGCCTGTTGAAGTCCACTTTGCCTCCCGGCTCCGCCAGCGGCATCACTGACGTGTCTGGGCACGTTCGGCTTCTCTCCGCTGAAACGGGAGCTTGAGCTTCACCATCTCTCCTTGGAAAGAGCCAGTTCGAGGAAGGAGAAGCCGGCAGCCGGCAGAAAAGGCCGCCGACTAAAGGGAGCGAAAGGCTGCTCCTTGCGCGCCCTCTGATCTCCATCCCCGCCTTCCCCATCTTCTGGGGCGGGTACCTGCAAGAGGGCGCTGGAGGAAGCCAGTTTGGCGGTATCCCTGAGCACGTCCTGGGAGCCCATCTTCCCCGGCACCGTCCCGCCATCCTTCGCGCCCATACAAAACGATTCCCCGTGCGCTCCTTTCCGACCTTCTCCCCTTCCCTCGCTGGTTGCCTTGTCAGAGGAGAAGCAGCCGGTGGCTCCTCCCCGTCGCGCTCGGATCCCGTCAGCCGCGGAGGGAGGACGAGAAGGCGGCGGCTCCGACGCTTGAGTCACTGAATTTGCCGCCGCTCTGCCCTTGCCTCTGTTTTCCCCCCCCTCCCCCCTTTCTTCACACCTGCGCATTCACACGTGGCAAAAACCAGCTGAGAGGTCTCGTGCCGCGGAAGGTGCCCCTTCTCTGAACTGGCCGGTTGTCTTGGGCAGGTGTGGGTTGTTGTTGTTGTTGTTGTTTTTGGGGGGGTGGAGGAGGGGGGGTGTTGTTTACCGCGGTTAGGCGGAGGTGAGGCCGCTTTCCCTCAGTCCTATCTCGTACTGGGAATAAAACCCGGGACTTGGGATGGGTTGCCTCTCCACTGAGTTTGCGACCACTGCCTGCTGCTGATGTTTTTCTGGTTAGGGGGCATATCTTTGAAATGTCTTACAAGCCTTAAACGTGGCAAAGGTAACTCTAATGCATGGTGCTCCCTTACAATTTAAACTGAAACAGATTTTATGACGCTGGTATTCATGGACATATAAACGTGCAGAACAACAAGAGTTGGAAGGGACCCTGGAGATCTTCTAGTCCAACCCACTGCTCAAGCAGGAGACCCTGTCCTGTTTCAGACAAGTGGCTGTCCAGTGTCTTCTTAAAAGCCTCCAGTGATGAAGCACCCACTACTTCTGAAGGCAAGCTAGTTAACTTCTAACTGTTAAAGCAATTTCTTCTGAGTTCTAAGTTGCTTCTCTCTTTGATTAGTTTTCACCAGGAAAATCAATAAGGAATACATAAGGAAACATCCCCTAAAGCACTCTGTATCTCCTATCTTTTGATGAAAAAATTCCCTGCTGGTGGAGAATATTTTGGCGTCCTTAATTTGATTCAGGCCACTCTGTAGTGATGCAGGACACAGATTTTGACTCAAAACTTCAGTAGCAAGATCCTGACACAGGATAATTCTCTGTCCTTCAGAACTTTTGGTTTACAAATAATATAGCCATGGCATTTGGGAAGTTCATTTGAGGAAAGTGGAAATCATCTCTTTTTTTTTTTTTTTTTTGAATAGTTCTATGTTCTTCTGTCTAAGAATCGCTCCACAGGAAAACAATTTTTGGGTCCCTCCAGATCTACTGTGTGCTAAATGGAATCTTGTCACCTACCATATAGTTACTATGAACATGAATTTAAAAGTGAATCTTTCATCACTGAACCATTTTCTCTTTGAATTTGATAACTGATACAACTGATGCTCTGTCAACTGCATCAGAAAATAAGGAAGCATGAGTGAATCCTTATCTCATGCCAAGCCAAAATTAAATAAATCATATTATACCTTAGCTCAGTGCATGAACTGCATCTGCCTTCTGTCTCAGTGGGCCTTTTAATGGTTAGCTTCCCTGTGTAAAGGGAGAAGCTGATAATGAAAAATGGAATAGAAAACTGTTACTTAATTTCTAATCCATATGCCCATTACACTAAGCCTTGATTTCTAATTTTTCAACAAGTGGTAAATGTTCCAGGTTTGTCTACTTCACAAATAAGCTTCCAGTGTTAATTATTAAGCCATTCACACAATTGGGCTGGAACTAAACTAATAGTGAACACTGATTAACCCTTAATTGTGAACTCATGCATTATGCAGTCATAACTATAAACTGTTTTTCTCGATAAATAAATCATAAAAATGGTTTGATTTGGTTCAGCTTGTGTAAACCCAGACACGGGTTTATGAACCATAAGTCAGATTTAATATGTTGTGAAAATATGTGTGGTCCATTCAACACATTATGGTTCAACAGCGGTTTAGAATACTGCGTGACCCTCAACTAAAAGTTGTTGACATCGGCATCGGCAAAAAATGACGAAACGTGTAGTGTATTGCAGTATCACATTATAAGCTCCAGCTCTTTGTAATTGTGTCCCAGTATCAAGTGAAGGGACATAAATAAATCTCATGATTTGAGTTGTGATTGTGAGCTGTACATCAAAATCTGGCCTCTGAAATTAAAAGGCTATAAAGAAAATAGGTGGGAATTCCATAGAACTCTTTGTATAGAGATTTTGGGTGAAAGGTACTCTGCCTATGTAACAATGAGTTGTAGTCACAACTGAAATCCAGTGAGAATTCCTTGCCACTTAATCATTCCAACAAACTGGAATTGGCAATGGGGGAATACCACACCCTAGTTAAATGTCATAGCTGGCTATGTGGAGGAGCACACGTCGCAAGAATATCTAATGTACATTTATTGACAAAATGACAATAGTAACAAATATGGAAGAAGAGAACTGGTCAGTACGAACTACAATATGCAAGATTTGAACTAAAGCAGAAATTATGAAAAAAAAAATCATGCAAACACTTTCTAATTTATATAGTTCTACATTTTCTTCTAGAACAATATGTCAAATCATATTGTTTGACTAATTGTCAACTCAATTATTCATATTGAAATAATTGCCATAAGATGTTTCTTTATTTCAAAATCAACTTTATCTTAACTTTTTATTTGTCAAATGTACACAAGTATCTGTAAATAATTGCTTTTATAAAACTAAATAAATAATGCAGTTATTTGGAAAAAAATGTGTTGGGATTAAAATAATCTTTACAGGAGATTATTTTACAGAATATTAAAGCATTTTTTGTATCTTGTTCTAATATAATCTGCTAATAGTTATAACTGCACAATTAAATGCAACCTTTGAACCCATTTTCAAACTAAAACATTCCTACATTATATAGCAAAAGCACATCCCCAGTTGTCTTTCAATACATGGGTTTACATAAACTGCCTACAATCAGTAAGCCCAAATGGATCAATTCGTTCAGATAAATACAATTTACCAAGCACATTTTAGTCATACATAGTGTTATTGAAAATATCCAATGATAGAACACTCTGGAAACACAGATTTTCATTACTGGGTGCAATCATATATTAGTATTTCAAATGTTTATATAATTTTCTGCTATCGTCTCTAAAATGAATAATACTTATTTCTTCAGAGTTGTCTTATAATGCTAGCTAAAATGCATATATCAAACTCTCATTCAGTGTTTGCCTATTTTTCATTTTGATGAGCTATGTAATTGCATTACATAAGTTACTTTTTAACACTTGAACACTGCATAAAAAATATTATTATTCAGGAAAAAGATTAGCCTTAGTTCAACAATAAAAGCATTTTGTTCAATAACATGTATTTACAATATGTATTAGTTCCACTAGATGGCAGTCCTTCCTTAGAGCAACAAGTAGAAAGATAATTTATGAGAGTAAGGATTTTGTCTTAGTTTGATCTTTACTTCTGGGTGATTTTTTTTCAATCCATTTTTACCATGTCATTGATGGAGACCTGTAATTCTAAACACAGTTATCTGTGAAAATGTTCCAACTCAGGGATACCTGCTTATGAAGAAAATACATGTGAGAATATATTTTTGTGTTGAATTTATGTTTTATTGTCAAAAAATAAAGAAATAAAGGGAGACTAGTATAGATCTATTTCAAGCTATTTAGCTTTCATCAGCTAAATAGCTTCAAATAGATCTATACTAGTCTCCCTTTATTTCTTTGTCAGTAAAACTTAAACACAAAAATAGTTTGTTGCAAAAGAACTGTATGTGAAGGCTCCTGGATTGGGGCTCAAAAGGGAAAGCGGATAACCCTGATTAAAAAAAACAATGTGAAAATATACTAGTAGGGCACACTTAACTGAGCTATTGGGGTGAAGGGAATTGAACTACCTAACCCCATCAGTAGTTGGGTGTCAAAGGGATTAGTTTAAGCTACAAATGTAAATTAACTTGTTGGTTAAATCTTTCCTTCCTGCTGCTAAAAGAGAAGGGAGGAGCCATAGAAACAGGATTTCTCTGAACAATTTTATCTCCTTTAAACTTGTTTTTTTCCTCTCAGTGTCACTTGGGAAAGTCACAAGGTGAACAGAAAGGATGTTCTCATTTGACTGCAATAAAATTGATGCCAACTGCAATACAGCAGATATTTTCTTTTCCTAGTCCATGAATAAAAAATGGTAAATCCAGGATATGTTAGTCTATTTTGCAACAAATGGGAAGACTTCAGAATGGCATCTCTCCAATATGTAGGTGATTGTGTGATGCAAGGAAAGAGGGCTAAAGTGTGAACCCACTTGAGTTGCCAGCAAGTATGCAGTCCTCAAATTTTAATCATGTCAACAGGAAAAACTTTTATGTTACAGAACTGGCTATTCCTTTTTAATTAAAATGAATTCCTTTTATTTAAATGTGCATAAGAATTAATTGCCATTCATATACTACAGCACATCTACACTATTTCATAATTTATTGTGGTGAAACCTACCACCCAAGTAACTTAATGAGGAAAGAACATACTTGATACCTGAGGGGCTCAGAAAATCAATAGGAAAGGTAGACTAGAATAATCTGAAAAATGATGTAGTATAGTCTGGTTTTATTTTACTGGTATATCCTGAATAGGATCTTGTGTATAAATGATACATATAAAACTCCAGCAAATTTGATACATTGTAAAATTAGAAATTGTGCAATGAAAATAATAAAAGTAGATAAAAAGTAAATATACTGTTTATTGTTGATCTAGTTCCAGTAACTTTCATTCCAGCTATAAATTAAAAGGGTGATCGAACCATGATATAAAACCAATCTTCATTGTTAATCCTCCATGGTTTGCATTGTCTGCAGATTCCTATAAGTAGCTACTATAATGTCAATGGCTGTACAGATCTGTTCTATAGCTTTGCAGTTTTATATGAACCTCGCCTCATTTAGAACATAGAATAATAGAGACCTTGGAAGGGACCTTGGAGGTTTTCTAGTCCAACTCCCTACTCAAGCAGGAAACTCTATACACCATTTCAGACAAATAGTTGCCCAGTCTTTTTTTGAAAGCCTCCAGTGATGGAGCAACCACAACTTCTAAAAGCAAGCTATTCTATTGGTTGATTACTCTCACTGTTAGGAAATTTCTGCTAAGTTCTAGGTTGCTTCTCTCTCTGATTAGTTTCCATCCATTGTTTCTTGTCTTATCTTTTGATGCTTTGGAAAATGGATTGACCCCCTCATCTTTGTAGCCAGGATAGAGTACAATACATAAATAATTGGATTACTATGGAATTAGCTTTCCAAGTAAGCAGGCAAGCTATTTTATGCATTGATCAAAATCCAGCAAACAAATTACAAATCCAAACAAATCTAGCAAACAAACCACATTGCACTCCATTCCTTCAGTTCTTTCAATCAAGTAGATATTTTGCTCTATTGTGATTAAGGTGCAGTAAGCAGCAATGTCCCCCAGCCCTTTTTCATGTGCATTTTTTTTCTGTCACAGTCAGATACAGGAAAAGGATGTTGAGGTGTTGGTGTTTCAGTGGTTCAAAGAACAAAGCAAATGAAACTGCTGCACAAGAGTTATTAATCTACTTTTGAATTTTTTGAAGCACTAAATGTATGTGTTTAAAGCCATACTTGTCAAATCATTGTTCAGAAGGAAAGTGGCTTCACATAATTAAACAATTTACCCTTAACTTCCAAAAAGGGTTCAGAAATTGAATATGACATGGGGTGAGAATGTTGTTATGGTGCCGAGACTTGTTATGGTGCCGAGAATTGTTTGAGGAGGAGCCATGAGAGTGTGAGTTTTATGCATTGTTGGTTCATGAAAGTGTCACTATATTGTGGAGGTTGCATAGAATGTTGTCGATTCCTTGGATTGTAGTTCAACAATTTCCACAGCCATGCACTAAGCAGGGTATCCAAATTGGCAGCCTGAGTAGCCCCCGAAGTTGTGTAAGTATTCTGGAATGTTTTGAACTGACCATGTCTTCACATGATGGTTGGTTTGCACTGAACCTTGAGACCCGGTCCCACTGCACTTACAGATGCAAAGAGGATGTAAAATATTTAAAAAAAGCTTGCCATCAATTGGAAAATGCGATGCATCGTTGTGTACTCACTGCATACGTGTTTCATACGCTCTATCCCTCCAGCATCCATCCACTGCAATTTCATCGGCACAAGAAGTTTTGAGCTGCACAAAACTTTGTGAACAGATGAACTTTCCGCCGTGTATGATGTACATCCGTGACATATCTGGGCAACAAACGTTCTATGTCCGTTATCCATTAAACGTCCGCTGTATCCTTTCTACATCCTCTGGCCATCCCCTCAACTCACATCCGCTGCAGCTGAAAACGGAAAGAGGAGAGAGGAAGGACACAAGGTACACGGAAGTCTACACAGCGTCTAGTAGCACGGAAATAGAAAGGATGTAAGCATATGCATCTCGTATATAAAGGATTAAAATGGACAAATGTTTGTATCTGGGATGTATCTTGTATATTTAGGATGTTGCTAGGAGTATACTAGAGTATAGAAGGACACCTAGCAGACAACCGATATTTTCTATAAAAGGGGGAGAAAATCATCTGGATCTGAGTCCAGCAGCCGTGGTGGACAGACCTCTTCAACCCTTGGTCTTGGTCTTCAACATCATCAATTGTTTCTCCACCAGTGGATCATGACCGGTCCGTATGATAGCTGCAATCATTCATCACCAGAACCAAAACCTGTTCAGACTGTTTCACCTTTTAGACAGAAGAAGGAGATGTCCAAGAGCTGTGGTGGATCCGTGGATGGATCGTGAGAAGAAAGTGGAGTTTTGGACTGTATGACCATGTTGATGCTGGAGCTGAGGAATGAAGACCTCGTGCATTCCATCACTTCATGGGATGCCAACAGCCATGTTTCGACAAACTTGTAGAGCATCTGAGAGCCCAGGTTGACCAACCTAGCACCAACTCCGTCCCAACCTGGACCCTGGACTGAAGGTGGCACTGACATCTGCGGCACCTGGCCTCTGGAACCACATACAGAAACATGCAGTATGCATGGAGATGCCACACACAGCATCAGCAAAGGGGTCAGAGAAGTGGTACAGGCCATCATTGAAGAATACGTGAGGAGCTCCTCCAGTGTCCCACCACTGAAGAAGGCTGGAGGAAAGTTGCAAGAGCAGTGGTATCAGAGGTGGAACTTTCCCCACACCGTTGAGCCATAGATGGGAAGCACGTGGCCTGCAAGCTCTAGCCAACTCAGGGTCCAATTATTACAACTACAAGGGGCTTCTTCAGTTACCATCCTCTTTGCCATGGTTGATGCTGACTACAAGTTCATGTACATCGATGCTTCAGGCCAACCAGTCAGCTTCAGAATGGCCAGGTATACATCGCAAGTGACCTCAAGGGTGGGCTGGAACGCAACCTCATCATGGGTTTTCCAGGTCCAGACTACCAATGACACACAAGACTTCATCATTGGTGATGATGCGTTCTCCATCAGAACCTACCTCATGAAGCCGTACAGTTCAAGATACCTCACCCATGAAGAGAGGATCTTCAACTACAGGCTGTCCAGGGCAAGACGGTGTGGATAAACGCCTTTGGCATCCTGGCCTAACAGGCTCCAGGTACTTCTCACCACCATGCAGCATCGCCCAGAGACTGATGGAGGAGCATCGGTAGAAGCTTGCTGCATCCTGCACAATCTCATGCGCACCCGCCTACCCCAGTGTTTGCAGAACAGACTTGTCAACCATCACAAGGGAATGAGGACATGGAGCCTGGTGAATGGAGGCAAGGACGTAACCTGATAGACCAGCGGATGTACAAGGCCCCACAGAGCTTCACGTGAAGGGAAGAAGCAGCGCAACCCTCCTGAGACACTGGTGGGCAACTCCCCAGCTGGAGCAGTGGAGTGGCAAGACAGGATATCGATGATTAATGGATGCTTCCTGAGGATACGCATAACCACGATGGAGTTGGTGCCATGTATGTTGAGTGGTCCTACAATGAATAGGGCATTATAAAGAACTTTGTTTATTTTAAATTTGTGTTGATCAATGAATAAATTGTTATTGATAAATAAAAGGTCCATATGTGTGGCAGCTGGGATGGTGGACCATACAGTCCCACCATGCTTTGCACTGGAGGTTTATCTATCCCCACTATTCCTTATCTATCCATAAGCATGCAAAGGCTTAACTATTTTTTCAAAGTTTTTCCACCAACACTTATATTAAGTAAAAAACATGAACCAAGTAACCTAAGTGTCTTAAGCAAAGATAAACTTTATTAACTTTCTTAGGTAAACATTATGACTTTATTAAATAAGCAAAATGAACAAGTAAACTGTATTAAGTGTGTTAAGCAAAGAATAACCTTTCTTAGGTAAACTTTATGACTGTATTAAATAAGCAAAATGAACCAAGTAATGTGTTAAGCAAAGATAAACTAACAAATAAACAGTCTCTGACACTATTTCTCAGTCATTCTGAGTCATGTCCATGGTCTCAGCTGTTAAGCGGGCAGGGACTGTGGGAGGTGGCTGTGGCTTGAGTGCTGGTCTGAGGCCATTGGGTGCAAACAGGTGGTGGTGTGTTCAGGAGAGCTATCGACGAGCTGAACTCAGTCCCGTGAGGTTTGAGAGGCCCTTCATCAGAGATTGAGATGTCAGGCCCAATACTGATGACAGATTGTCCGTTGACGGACTTGCTGTGGGGTGGAGGAAGGGTTGGGAGGAGTGTAATGGGGCTGTCTGGTCTGCCAGCTGGGTGAGGACTGGCATCTGTGGCGTTGGATGAACCTGGGCCTGGACTGGGAAGTTCTGCTTCTGCTGTGAGAAGTCCTGGTAGTCGTAGCCTTGGTTGTTGGTGAGGGCTGTTGAAAGCCGTGGAAGGCTTTCACCTGGGTGGAGGAGCAGACCTGGACTGGGTAGAAGAGCTTCAACTGGGGCTTGAGGGTTGTGCAGAAGTGCTGTGATCTTTCTGCTTTCCATCTTGGTACTGGGCCTTCAGGCAGATCCCTCAGGGTATGGCTCACATGTAGGTGATGAAGGTTGTTCCAGCCTGAGGATGCTCTGTCCAAGTGGACCAGCTGAGAAGAGAGTTCTGTGCTGGTCTTCATTGTTCTCCCTGCTCTCCACAACAGCACACTGTAGTCCTGGGCCCTCCAGTCTGCCTCTCTGCCTGGCTTCATCCTGTGGAGCTGGGGGTGAGGGTAGGGGTGGGTTGGCCTCTGGTGGCTGCTGCTTCTTCCTCCATTTGTGACAGAAGGGCGTCATCCTCACAGGATCTCCAAGTCGCTGGCATGGGGGAGTACAGGTGTCAGGAGGGTCTCTGCTGTGGGGCCTCTGAAACCTGCCTGGACAGGGTAGCTGTCTCCTGGCCTGAAGAGGACTGGCTGTCTGTGGGCTGTCTGAGGGAGAGGGGTCTCAGAGGGGCTGCTCCTTGGTGGCAGATCTCACCTCCCAGGAAACTGCACTTGGTCATGACGTACATCTCCTGGTCAGTGAGCTGACAGTGGGCTGCCTGGATTTCTTGAGGTGTAGCTTGCCATACCAGGTGTGCATGTGCTTCCACCATCCAAGGAGATTTTCTGCAGTGTACCCCAGGCTCTCCGCCTTGTCTCTCCAAGCTGCTGCTTCTTCTTTGGGGTCCTGATACAGTCTGTGGGCCCTTTCTCAGAGGTACTCATTCTCCATCAGCCATTCCAGCACCTCATTCTCATGCTCCTCGGAAACAATGTACTGTTTCCTCTCTCCCTTCTCCTTCCCTTGCCTCTTCCTCCTTCTGGCAGGGACTTCAGCAGAGCCTTCGAGGGTTCAGCATCAGGCCCTTCTGGAGATTGTTCAGGGCCTTCAGGGGCTTGAGAGCAGCAGACCTTCATCAGCAGGGCTTTGAGGGGCTTGAGGGCCTTGAGGCTGGTCCACCACAGCAGCAACAGCAACTTTCAGAGTTCATGCCAGGGGGTGGATGCTGGTTCTTCACGCTTGCCAGGGCGTTGAACGATTTAGGCACGTACTTTCCTCTTCTTGCCTGACTGGACGCCACCATGGTGTTCTGCAAGATGTATGTGGCAGCACGTCTTTCCCCTGTATGCTGACTGCGTGCATGCTGCATCCTTTTATATCCTCAGAGCTGATGGCAATTCATACTCCCGCATGCGCAGTGAATTGCTTTGGCATCCGATAACTTCATCCGCGTGGCATCCCTTTGTTTCCTATAGGCGTCCATGAATGCATCCACTTCATCCACTATGCATCTGCCCCTTCCGCTATGCATCCGCTTCGAAATTCTCCCCCGGAACCTGCTCAAGAGGTGTCATCTGCTTCCATCCACTTTCATCCGCTAAGGCTTCCTATGAACATCCATTTAACATCCCCGCTATTATACTACCATGTCTGTTCTTCTCCTGTTCGTTTTATGCAATATTTTTTGGCCACTTTTGGAGGCGGAATGACAAAGGATCACCCCCAAAATTTTGCTCATCCACTGTGTCCTTTATGCATACATTTTGCGTCCGTTGGCCAGTGGGACCGGGCCTTTAGTTAGAATAATGGGATTATCAGGCTTCCTATTATTATTTTTTTAAGCATAAAAGCAAAATGGTAGTTTGGGCTTGCCCGCCCTCAGCATTGTGGAGGACCTGATGACTCAACATCCATGCTGGACAGCAATGGGAGTGGCAGTGGTGGGATTCAAAAAAATTTACTGGTTCTGTGGGCGTGGCTTGGTTGGCATGGCAGGGGAAGGTTATTGTAAAATCTCTATTCCCTCCCCACCCCACTAACCTGCTTTCCAGTTCCATTCTCCTGTGCAGGGCAACAAAAGAAGACCCACCTGATTAGCTGGGACTTGGGAGGCAGAGAATAGATGTGGGTGGAGCCAGTCAGAGGTGCTATTTGCTGGTTCTCCAAACTACTCAAAATTTCTGCTACCGGTTCTCCAGAATTGGTCAGAACTTGCTGAATACCACCTCTGGGGAGTGGGAATTGGCTGGGGGTCTTACAATAAACAAAGCTATTGTCCTTCAGCTGTGCAGAATTTGTCTTGTGGAGTGATGCCATTTTAACCCTTCTGCAATTCACAACATATGGAGCATGGTAATGGGTTTAGGCTGGTCTGTTTTTTTCCCACCCAACTCCAGACTTTTTCAATTGCACACTCCAAAGAGGGAAAGGAAGGAAATGAACTACCAAAGTGGTTACAAGTGGGAAAGTGGTGGCAGTTATGGAGGATGAAAGTTTGTAGGGGGAAAGGCGCTGGAAATTTTGTTGATTGCTCTCCCCACTTTGGTGGAAAACAGAAGTTATCTACTGAAGATTGTGTGACTTTTAGTGAAGTTAATTAGAGAAGAGTTGATTATATTTGGATAATGGCTGATGTACAAGTGGGGTGCTCCATGTGAAACAGAAGCGTCCCTCTGCTATGGCACTCAATGGGCAAAGTTTGAGAGGGCCTACTGGCAGGGACGAAGGATATCAAGTGAGGTGTAGCCAGGCACCAATGCATTACTCCTGGCTTTCTCTGCCAGATCTGTTTATAGCCTTCAATACAGTCGACCATGGTACCAGGAGACTGATAATAGGAAGCAATGTTGCAGTGACTGTTCTTTTTCCTGCCTGTACTAGCCCCCTACTTTGCGAGGTGTTTCACAAATACATTCCCTCCCCACTTTTGTTTAAGGCTAGGTCACACTGGCCGACAGATGCAAACGTATGTAAAAAGGACACAGCGGACGAGCAAAATTTCCATCCGTTGTTATCCGCTCTCAAAAGTGCCCCAAATT
>BHFT01014018.1:0-27691 GCA_004320025.1 Laticauda laticaudata
GATGGAACATTTTCTCGTCCACTGTGTCCTTTTTACAAACGTTTTGCATCCGTCGGCCAATGTGACAGGCCCTTTAATGAACATCAGAAAGTTACCAGACTAACAGTATTAGAAGGAATCTTGGAGGTGCTCTGGTCCAATCCCCTGCTTAAGCAGGAGACCCTATACCTATACCATAAATGTCTGTCCAGATTCTTCAGTTTATGATTCAATGGTGGGATGCAAAAATTTTTACTACCGGTTCTGTGGGCATGGCTTGGTAGGTGTGGTGTGGTTTGGTGGCTGTGGCTTGGTAGGTGTGGCTTGGTGGGCGTGGAAGGATACTGCAAAATCTCATTTCCTCCCCACCCATTAACCTGCTTTCCAACTCTGTTCTCCTGTGCAGGGCAACCAAAGAAGACTTAGCTGATCAACTGGGACTCGGGAGGCAGAGAATAGATGGGGGTGGGGCCAGTCAGAGTGGTATTTGCCGGTTCTCCAAACTACTCAAAATTTCCACTACCGGTTTTCCAGAACTGGTCAGAACCTGCTGAATACCACCTCTGTTATGATTGTGATCATTCAGCACAGAATAATCTTCAAATATCACACAATAAAGCAAAGGTTTATCCCCAGTGACTCTTTTCATTTCATGTGAATTGTTCTGCGAACACAAAATATTCCTTGCTCTTTAATTACTTGAGAAAAAATTGTATTAACAAGTGTGTTATCCCCCCCCCCAAACCATTCATGGGATNCCCCCCCCCCCCCCAAACCATTCATGGGATCCCTGGAGTATTGATTGGAGATTTAGAATATTTTTAAACCATTCCATGTATATTTTTTCTGCTAAATTTTGAAGCTTCATCCTGAAGTTTAAAGGAAGAAATATCAGCTCAAAATCTTGAAATGCACCACCAAAACTTAAATTATTGTGTTGCATCGGATGAGGAGAGCACATCTTTCTCCTTCTGTCCTGGCCACTTTTTACAGAGGCACAGTTGAGAGCATTTTAATAACTGCATCACTGTTTGGTTTGGTGGCAGCCATGCCACAGATAGAAAGTCTATTCAGAGAGTGGTAAGGACAGCCAAGGAGATTGTAGGAAGCTCGCTTCCTGTCATTCAGGATACTGCTTATAAGTGCTGTGTTCTTAGAGCTCAAAGCATTGTTAGAGACTTCACACACCCACTTCATGGGCTGTTTCTGTTGCTCCATTTTGGGTGGAGGTTTCAAAGTATTTCTAGCAAGACTATCAAATTCTGTAAAGCTTTGTTCCCTATGCCATGATCCATCTGGTAAACTGGAAAGATTTGTTGTTCTCACCATGTACATGTATACATCCAAACTAGACTGAATTGTTTCTCTGTGTCATATAATATATGTGGGTATGTGCATAATTTTGTATTTATTTATTCTGTCATGGTTATGTACTGTATATTGGAGATGGAGACCCTTTGAGAGCTGCATGCAATGGAATTTCATTTTAATGTATGCCGGTTAGTGTACATTCAAAGTGACAATAAAGTCTGAAAACTAACTATGTTAGTACAGATAATCTCTGAATAGCTTGCAGTGGCAAAGAAGTTTGGCATCTGAAGCATGCCGCTGATAAATTGTGCTATATATAAACAAAAGTATTCCAGTATTTCTTGTATCATGTCATCTGATCTGGCAGACTATTTACATTGCCTTCACCATATCATCCACACATTTCTGTTGTGCAGTCTTCCTGGCCTTCCTTTTGTATCTGTCCTTGAACCGTAGAACAAGCCAGGCTATGAATCTTATTCTTAATTCTGAAGCATTTGAGGGGAAGCCTTGCAGAACTTCTTTTCCAATAAGCTTCTGCTTGTTGGTGTAAACCTTTTAAGCTCAGGGTAGTGCTATGGGCATTATTGTGAAATAGTGAGAGAAGGCATATTTACAGTTGCATTCTTTGTAAGGATGACTACTGGCAACAGTTCTTCCTTTTGGCTAATTGAATTAAAAAACAAGTCTTAGGAAAATGCAGTTTGGAAAAGGTAGGGTATCATCCTCATAATTTTTGCTTCACCTGTTCCTTTCCCTGCAAGGTTTCTGAACATTTCTCCACCCACATCTCCCAAATGTCTCCCTTCAGAGACTTCTTTTTCTAAAAAGTTCTTCAACTGAAACTGTTGGGTAGGGCTACTAGATTTGGGGTGTAAAAATCTGGACAGCTAAATGGCTTTCGTGGCAAGATCAGATAGCTCTTTATGAAGAGAGCTTGCTTTGGACCAAGGAACTGTAATATTTATTTTAATAGTAAACAGCAGATTAGTGGTAACAAGCTTTAAGCCATGTTTTCCTTGTACATTCTTTCTCACATAATACCTTGCCTGTCTCTAAGGTTTAAGAATAAGTAACAACCAAATTTTTCATCATGTCACTAGGGGGATGCTGCAATGGTCATAGGTGCAAGGACTGGTTGTAGGTTACTTTTCTCAGCACCATTATAACTTCAAATAGCCATTAAAACAAATGGTTATAAGTTGAATACCTGTATTATTTTGATATTGCCTTTTCAGGGAAGAAAGAGGGGTTATGCAATTCTTGAGACCCCCCCCAAGAATGTTAAATCAGGAGAGATTCTTCACTTGTGATGGTTCGACAACTGGGTGCTAGTTTTACTAACAATTTTTACAAGTGTTATAGCAATTAGTTGTGGAACTCTCAAGTACTCTGATCTTGTTGTAAATATACAATGTGATGGTGTTGTAAAACATACAATGTGATGGTTCAGAGAGAGCGTATAGATTTGCTAGGATTATCAAAACATCCAGACCTTTTCTGTTAGCTGATGACATACACAATTTTTTTTAATATCAGTCATAATTTAGGTAATATATTTCCATACATCTATGCTTTCATAAATCCTGCTGGATTGGAGCAGGCTATAAATTGCAGCAAATAAATGCATAAATCAATCAGAGAAGATGAGAACCATCTTAAGTAGGAAATAAAAATGTAGGTTTGTATAAATATTCCCCAAAGGAAGGTGATCTTGGGGAAATGGTAATATTTGCCAGGAAGGCTGCCTGCCTTTGAAAAACTAAATATCACGGTCTCCCTTTCATTTGGTACTGGAATCTCTATTCACCTGCTGGAAGAAGGGAGCCCTAAGAACTGTTTGCTACCCATTTTGACAGGTGCATTTGCTGGAAGCTGTTGACTAATAGGATAATATCTATCACAGTTTTTTGTGGGTTGGGCTTTGAATTGTTGTGAGCATTTTAATTATGGGCTGGGCATGTGATGTTAGGGTGTTGGTTGTGAATGAAAACTGTCTTTGCACTAAGGCAGTGATTATTAGCAATGAGACTTCTCAGAGGGAACAGTGAAATTGAACTTTTTTTTCCCTTGAAAACCACCAAAGGTAAGTGGCTTTATAGTTTGACTTTTCTTTTCACTGGCCCCTCCCAGTTCAGGAACAGAAATTATGGGTTTTCATTTCTTGAAGTTTTATTTCTTAAGTTATCTTCTTGGAGATTCCCTCTTCCTTGCTTCTTTGGCTATTTGTCTTTCATTGATGATTTCATTTATATTTTAAAATCCTTTTCCTGCAATTTCTCTGCAGAGGGGAACTTGTATGTGAATGAAGACATTTTTTGATAAGAACAAGGCTTTTAAACTATGAGTTTACTGTCAGTTCTCGGCTCGGCCATGACTTCATGAGGTAATCTTAGACAAGCTACCCTTTACCTGATAGTCCTCAACTTCATAGACTGTAAGATGAAGATCATAATTGAACTATCTCATGCAGGCTTTTTATTTTATTTATTTATAAATAAATAAAATTTATATTAAATATTTTGGAGTTGTTGAATGGATTTTGCAATCTGAAAGCAACCTTACAATCCTCAGTATTGTTTTTCACTATTATCTAAATGGACAGCTGTTATACGACCAAGGAAAAAATGAATGTTTTTTGAAATTGTGATTTTTTTCCACCAAGGATCTGACCCCTGTCAATGGAGAGGCATGCATTATAAAGTTTTTTTCAAGCTCAAATGAGATTTGATTTACCAAACCTCCATGAATGCCTGCATCTACAAAACATGTTTCCAAGAAACTAAATGTTGTATATTTCCAGTAATAGACATGATATTTGCTAAGCTTGAGCTGCTTAGAAAAGAGTCAGGAATGCAGTGCTGATTTCAAAATATCTGCTCCAGCTAAAGAACTAGAAGGGAGTGTCTGGGAAAACCGATTTGCCTCAAGCTGTGACAACAGGTATGACTAGAAAAAGATGCTGAGCTAGTAATATGACCCGGTTGGTCCAAACAAAATTAAAATTCTTTTTAAGAGTTTTCACAGGTTTTAATTACATTTCCCTCGATACTCATATACTTTTGATGAGGAAGAAATGTGTCAGTTTCTTTGCTGGCTTTGAGAACATTGCTGTTTGCACTAACTTTATTTTGATTTGAAAAAGCAGAAGCTACAACAAATAAATTAGGATTTCCTTTGTAGATTGATGAATTATAGGTAATTGCTATAATGACTGAGTAAAAGGTTGCAAAGCTCACTTCTAAAATGATGCTGTAGCAGTGTAGGAATCACCCACCAATTGATATCATCTCCAATTTTTAAATAATTTCTTAGGGCTGCCATGAAGAACAATAAAAGCAGTGACCATATTTGAAATATTCTGCTTTTTAATTCATGTGGATTTTTTAGCATTATCATGGAACAATAATATTGCATAGTTTGATATGGTTGCAATCAGAGATGTAGTTCATCAATAATAGGAAGCAGGTAATACTTCATGAATAATATGAAGTCTATTAACGGTTTTTCTGTTGCACCTGTGCCTTTTTCCTATAAGCCCACTGAAAACACTGCTGGAAGTGTTAAAAAAATCATTTCTGTGCACTCCATAGCCAAAGGAATTTGCTTAAAGCCACAGCAAATTAAATGTTGTTTGTCAGAGCCACACAGGAGCTCATTTCTGCAAAGTCCCTTTCTCTTTCTCAAACAGTAGCAATGGTATGATGTCACAAATGAGACTATAAGGAAAAGTTCGGAGCTGGAGGCGCACTTTTTTAACTAAACTACACAATGGCAAAGATAAACCACATTTTCTTAGGATTGAATATTTCTAGGCAGCTGATACCTAGACACTTAAGCTTACTTTCCTTTACTATTGTATGATGAGTATAGGACTAAATACAGTTGAATAATTTTGATTTTCTGGTTTTTCAGTTAGAACTCTAAATTTGGAAATGCTTTATACTATTTTGGCACTCATTAGAGGACTTGACTTTTTCTAACCCGTTTAATTAAGTGTTGCTACAATTTTATAATATCGCTTTCTTGAATATATGTTATTTCTCTAGGCAGTACGAAGCTGCCACAGAGTCTCTAATAATTAGAGAAAACAGTTGTTAACAAGGTGCAGCAGGAAAACCCTTTGCAAAATCAGCCTTCCTACCGTGGAACCATATCTGCATTCAATTAACATGCTCACTGCCCATGTCTGCCTATATTAGTGGATTTTATTTCCTTATTATTCTCTAAAGAATGAAAAATTGAAACATGTTCATTATCACACTGAGCTTGACAAAGAAATAATTTATGTTTTGCTGGTAGAGTGTTTTTGAGCTTGTTTGAAAAAACTGCTTGTTTGTTTTGAATCCAAGTTATTGGAAGATACCGGCTGTCTTCCACATTCTCCCACCAGCTATAGGCAGTCCTCAATTTACAATGACAATTGGGACAAGAATTTCTGTTGCTAAGTGATGGGGTAATAAAGTGTGACCACATCCCCTAGCAATGGCAACCCTGTAATATTTATTTTATTTATTTATTTTATTTGGTTTGTCAATTGCTTATAAGATAATAGGAGTAAGTAAAAACATAGTTATGAGTACATGGATACATATAAGAAAAATAAAAGAACAAAGACAGACGGTAGGCATGTTGGTGCGCTTATGCACGCCCCCTACAGACCTCTTAGGAAAAGGTGAGGTCAATAGTAGAAAGTCTTAAGGTTAAAGTTTTTGGGGTTTGGGAGAAAACCACAAGTCAGGTAGAGTATTCCGACATTGACCACTCTGTTACTGAAGTATTTCCTGCAATCAAGTTTGGTGCGATTAACCTTGAGTTTGTATCTATTGTTTGCTCTTGTATTGTTATGGTTGAAGCTGAAGTATTCATTGACAGGTAGGACATTGGAATGATTTTATATACTATATGATACTATATTATATACTATACTTAGATCGGACCGAAGACAGCATAGTTCTAGTTTTCCAGGTCTAGAATTTCAAGTCTGGTGGCATAAGGTATTCTGCAACGAGTAGAGGAGTGGAGAACTCTTCTTGTGAAATATTTCTTTCTCAGCTGTGTTAATATCAGATACGTAATGTGGGTTCCAGTCTGATGAGCTGTATTCGAGTATTGGTCTAGCAAATGTTTTGAATGCTCCAGTTAGTAGTGTAATATTATCAGAAAAAAAGCTAGTAAGATTAGGTGAACGTAAGAAAAAGCTACGTAAGATTAATGCCTTTTTGGCTATGTAGTTACAGTGGGCTCTAGCACTAAGTCATTTGAGATGAGTGTTCCAAGATCCTTGGATCATCAACTAGAAACAACTATTCAGCCTGTATTTTATTTTCTGTTTGGTTTTTTTTTGCCAGTATGTAAGACAGAACATTTATATGTTGAGATTTGAAGTTGCCATTTGTTTGACCATTCTGACACATAGTCGTGGTCTGTTTGAAGGGTAGCAGTATTGTCTGTGGTGTTGATTAGCTTTACATCATCAGTGAAGAGAGCACAGTTGCTCTTAATATGATCACAGAGTCATTTATGTAGAGTATGAAAAGAGTTGGTCCTAGAACACTGCCTTGGGGGACACCACTGTTGACAGGTACAGAATTTGATAGGATGCTCCAATTTTGACCATTTGTTGTCTGTTTGACAGGAATGCTTCTATCCAGTTATGTAGTTGTCCAGAGATACCATAAGATTTTAGTTTTAAGAGTACTTTGTCATGTACAATGAATCAAAGGCTTTACAGAAGTCTATGTAGATTGTGTCTATAGTTTTGCCCTGATTGAGTTGTGTAGTCCATATGTTTTTGCAGTGTAAGAGTTGCAGATTACATGATAGTTTTTTTCTGAAACCAAATTGTTTATTAGAGAGTAGGTTGTTTGTCTCTTAAGTGGAAGATAATGGATTGCTTAATAATTGATTCCATGACTTTACAGGGATGCATCATAAAGAGATTGGTCTGTAATTTTCAACTAGGCTGGGATCTACCTTTTTGAAGATGGGATGACTGTGGCTTGTGATCATAGTTTGGCAAGGAGCTAGTCCTGAAAGATTTTTCAAAGATTATGCTTAGAGTTTTGGCTATGGCAGTGGATAACTTTTTTAAGAAGTAGGCACATATTCCATTGGTCCAATAGACAGAGATGGTTTTAGATTGCATAGTGCTTTTTCAACATTGTCTTCTGAAAAATCGATATGTATTAATCACTGTAGTTGTCTGTGGTTTGACTAGGAAATACTGGGCATGATCAATGAAATACTGAGCCAAAGAATGTGTTAAAGAGGTTGGCTTTAATGGTGTCATCGTTGCAGTCTTTACCACCTTTCAGGAGTGGGGTGGACCTTGAGTCTTTTAGTTTGTTGTTTACAAAATTGTAGAAAATGTGGGTGGAATTGGTGCATAGAAGGTTTCCCTCTTATTTAATGTGATAATTGGTGCATTAAGTCTTTATCTGGTGGCATAAATTTTTGTATCAGCTTTTGAACTTGGCAACATGACCAGATCCTAGTTGTCATCATTAACCAAATTCCAGGGTCGGTAGGTGAGGCTGCCTCATGCTGGCTTCCTACAACCACATCAGTGGGGAAGCCGACAGGATGTTGCAGGTACTTTCAGCTTGCAAGTAGGTTAGCAGGCAGCTAAGTGGCTGCTGCTGGGTAAGGAAATGATCGAGAGAGGCATGAAGCTGCTGGAGATGGCTGAAATGGCAAAATTTTACTATTTTGATTAAAGAAAAGAATATAAGTACTTTCATTTCCACATGAACACTGCTTCTGAACTTTGTGCTTGAAGTGGAAAAGAATGAAACTTTGATTTTGAGTTTTACCGATTAGACCAGGAGGATCCAACTCAAGGCCCACAGGCCGAATTTGGGGTGGGGTGCTTCGATCTGGCCCGTAGGGCCACCCTGAAAACAGCAAAGGACTGGTCCATGGTGTCTCTGTCAGCAAAAATGAAGCTTGGGAGGCTGCGTGCAGCCTCCCTGAGCTCAGTTTTCACTGGCAGAGGGTTGCAAGAGGCCATTGCAGCCAAAAATTAAGCCTGGGTTTCACAGAGGGCTGTAGGAGGCCATCACAATTGAAAATGGAGCTGGGCGGGCCATCGTGGTTGAAAACGAGCCTTGATGTGTGACGTTGAGCTGGCTACACCTCTGTTGGCCCCAAACACAACCCTGATGCGGCCCTCAATGAAATCAAGTTTTGACATCCTTGGATTAGACTGATAGATCCTTATAGAAATGGCAAGTTATATGATGAAAAAAAAAGTTGTGATTTGATGTTAATGCCTTATTTTACTGCAACAGAGAGAGTTAGAAGTCAATGCTTCTTTTTTTTCCCCTAATCCTTCCTCACTTTTATCCACCCCTTCCTCCCCATAGTTTTCTTAGTTACTTTACTATTTTATATCTTATTTATTTTATAATAAAAATGTTAAACTAGAGAAAGGTATAAGGATGGTTGGGGAGGGTGTGTGGGATGTGTAGGGTTTCAAGGGATGCAGAGCAAGGCTTGGGAATAATGCAAGGAGTTGTAAAGAGAGAGGCATGGCAAGGATCAGGGAGGGTGCCCAAGGTACAAGGGAGATACAAGGAGGATTAGGATGATACAAGGTGGGTGTGATGAGGCCTGAGGAGGTGTAAAAGAGGCATTGTGAAGCTTGGGGAAGTTGCATCGGGATATGTGACTGGCTGGCACAAGTGTAGAGGGGCTGAAAGACAATGCATAGATATGGGAGACTGATCCTAGCATCTTATGACTTTCCGTGCCAACTTACCGATTGACTTTCTGGGGAAGCTAGCAGGGAAGATTACAAATGGTAGTCATACTGAATGAATGATCATAAGTCAAGGATTACCTGTATTAGAGAAAGAAAAAATGTTACCTTCTGAATGAGTAGGACAGAGCTATCTCTATGAGGGCACCTGGGCATTGAAACTCTTCTAAAAAAAACTGCTAGCTTTTCTCTTTCCTCTGCCTTGAAAGATTGCCAGACAGTCATGGTTTTTATGTATTTTGGGGATTTGTTTACCAGAGTTTTTAATCTTAACACATTTTAATATTTTGTGTCTGCCTATATAGCAGGTTTTGGTCCTATCTTAACTTCCTTTAAACAGAAGGATTCCTTCTTTTCCATGGAATGTTTTTATTCTTATCATGGCCCTTGCTGACAGAAAAGGAGAGAAGGCACATTTTGTTAAATCTTGCTTGCAACTTGCCTTTGGAAGATCTCCTGTACTATCTAAACAGATTTTCAAGGTGTGAAGGGAAAAGGGCAAAACTCTCCTAATCTCCTGCTGGTAAGGAATGACATAGAGAATTCACCAATCCACAGGATCAATGAATGGTATTATTTCTTCAATGTATATAACCACCTATCTCAATTGCATGACTGGGTGCCTTACAAAATGTTAAATAACTGCAAAAAGAGCAACATAGAATCTTAAAGCATACAAAACTATATAAAAACTGAATAACAAAGTCTGCAACAATCTATCTTCAATATAACCTCTGTATAGACTCTATTACACATTCAGGTCCCCAAGCTCAGTGGCACAGTTATATATTTATGCCTTACAAAAGGCCAGTAGGGTTGGAAACAATCTGATGTCCAAGTGGGATGACATGACATCAGTATCCTAGTATTTGAGGGGCTGCCACAAAGAAAAGAGGGTCAACTTATTTTCCAAAACACCAGCAGGCAAGACAAAAAACAATGGATGGAAAATAATCAAGGAGAGAAGCAACCTCTCAAGGAATTAAGGAGAAACTTCCTAACTGTGAGGACAAGTAACCAGTGGAAGAGCTTGCCTTCAGAGGTTGGAGATTCTTCATCATTGGAGGTTTTTAAGAAGAGACTGAACAGCCACTTGTCTGAAATGTAAAGGGTCTCCTGCTTGAGCAAGGGGTTAGACTAGAAGACCTCCAAGGTCCCTTTCAGCTCTATTCCGATTGATTGATGGATAGATGGATGGACTGTCTCCATAAGATAGCCACTCGGTTTTTATCTTCTTCTTTTACCCCCCAAGGAACAGGTATAATTACAAATATAAATAGACATGGGCAATCTCAACTATATATATACTATAAGTATACTGTCAATAATAATATATTACAACAATACAATGGAAATATACAGTGTGCATAATAATACTCATGCTGACTGAACACTCTCCCTTATGAAGAGGGAGAGTGTTCCTGTGAAGAGGGAGAGTGTTCCTCCTCCTGTGAAGGAGCTGAGGGCAATATCATGGATGTTTATATGCCCATATTGTATAGCTGTGCTAAAATACAGGGAGGACACAGGCTAATATTGCTTGAGTTCATCATTTCAATATTTTTAGTTATGTGCAAAATATCCCTTGCATACACTGATTCATGCAAGAAACAACAGCTTTTTGGATAGTCTTTGCGTGAGCTGAAACTTCCATCCATATACAAAATAAAATAAGGCTGCTACTTCTGGATACAAACTTGAAACTTGGTGGTTCCAGGCAGTGGTTAGGGAGGGGGGTAGAAACTGGCAGAATGGAGAAAAGCCAACACTAGTGGGGGGAGGTTCTTGGAAATGGTGAAATTGGCAATGCCAGCCGAGTGGAGTGTATTAAACTCTATCCTGTACAAATGAGATTATTATACTGCTAGTGGCAGTAGCAGAAGAGAGGGAAAGACGTGTTTAGCACATGGAGGGTCAATTTAGGAGAAAGGAAGAGTTCAAAGATGTATGCCAATCTTGCTCTGCTCACTCCAAAAAATCACTCCCAATGTTTTCATAATCTGTTTTGGTTGAAACCTGAAGCAACCAAACTATTTGGAGTTTTGTTTCTGCCAAACTGTGGCTGATGTGATGGTTTGGAAGAATGTTCTGCTCTATATTTTCTATTCCATGCACTCCCCGAAATATTTCTGATCCTAATTATTCTAATCAGATCAAAATTGGGGTATATTGTTACATATTCTAGGCAAACAACTTATTCAAGTACAGCAAACTCCTTTTAGTTTTCATGGTAGCCCAAATGAATTGTGATCCTGGTAAAAGGGTTTTTTTTTTTTCAAAATAATACAGGCAGATGAACTAGGAAAATGGGCTACTTTACCAAGAACACTTTTTTTAAATTTTTAACACTGCTTAACAGGAAATCAGAAGTTATCTCTGAAAGGAGTTCCCATCAATATGGATCACTCTCTTTGAATCCTGATTAACAGACCTGAACAAACATATATGCTTAGCTCTCCAACTCTGAAATTATTTGTTTTTATTAGCAGTCAGGTTATAAGCTATTATGACATATCTATATTTGAAATTATTTTTGCATTGTTCCTGGCACCAAATACGTCATGTTGAGCCTTTTTGTAGTCATTAAAATGTATAAATCAAAATAACAGCAATTAAAATCTTCTTTCATAAGACAGATAGGTTACCTGCAAGGGTTTTTAGTAGGACTGTATCTCAGGCAAGGCTGAATTTTAAGGTGCAGTTAAAATAAAACAATTTAGGGTAGGCTGACATGAGCTGGAATTGATGGTTATAAGCTTCCTTATCCCAGTTCAAAACACTCTTGAAACTCTAGCCTTGACTCGTTTTTTTCCCAGATATTGGAGCATTACAGATAACAGTGCATTAGCAACTGTGCCAAAATAAAGCCACTTGCTTCAAATACTGTGCTGTGATGGAGAGAGGGATTGAAATAGCAGATCTGCTTTAATTCAGATATCTTTGTGATTGGAGCACTGACAATCATCTCAATCAGAGTTACTTTTGCTGTCAAGCTACCCAATCACAGGCACTTGGGAGGAGCTAATCAAACTTGGGAAACAAACCTTTAACTGAAGCATCCACTCCACCTCATCATTCCCTGGTCTTTCAAATAGTCATCTTTGATTATTGTAGCTGAATGGACTACCTTGAGAGCTGTTGTTGTTTTTTTTACTTCCATGTCTTTTCTTGTTGTTAATCTCCAGCAATCAGCTATAAAGCATTTGGGCAGGGACAATAAGACCCCTTATTTCTTTTGCATAGCCCCTGTAATTTAGAGTATCTGCTTAAAAATCACTGCAGATATTACTTGCAAAAGAATTCCTTTTGGTGCAGGTTTAATCACATTAGGTCTTAAAAACACCACAGCTACTAGCATGCACATACACACAAACATACATTTTTACCCATATACGTATAAGGTATCTGACTCAAATATTGGAATTATCTCCTCATAACGGACTAAACATTTTATGATTTTTGTCTTATCCTGATAACAAATATAGCTAATTAAATTTTTCCCCATACAGGATCAATTCTGGTCATTTTCTTTTAAAAAAAACCAGCTTATGCTCCTAAACTGGAATTGATAAGATAGTACAGTATATTCTCTAGAACTGTTCCAGCTATTTTTAAAAGCTAGTATTCAGTCTTCAGAGTGGGTTAGATAACCACTCTAGACCCATATTATTTTATTGTTCTGGCAATACCCCTTTCTCAGTTTGTGCAAAGAGAGAAAAAGCAAGTTCAGAATAAGTTCCAATGTTAAACTTCTTGCATAATCCAGTTCAATATTGGTGAATGTTTCAGAAGTGTGACAATGGCCATTATGAACAAGAGTAACAATTTCTATTATTTCATCGGCTTATTTATTTCTCTCTCAAAAAAACTAAAGGGTGGCCTAAATAATTGCTGTTCAGAATCCTGATTTTTGACCTGCTCAGAGTAAGTAAGTGTGGTAAGAGTTGAGGTTTTTTGTATTTTCAGGTACCCTGATATTTGACTGGAAATCAGAATTGTAGCATATCTGCAGGGGGAAAAAAAGAAATATTTATGCTCAGGAAACAAAATTCTCTCATGCTCCGGAATTATATCAGTAATTACAATGGTGGTTTCTAAAGATTTTTATTCGCTGGGTTGATCTAATGGTTAAGTGCTGGCCTAAAAAGCAGGAGCCTGGAGTTCTAGTCCTGTCATAGGCACAAATAATCAGCTGGGTGATTTGGGGCCAGTGACTTTCTCTCATCCCAACTTGCCCCACAGGGTTGTTGTTGTAGAGAAAGTAGAAGGAGGAGGGAGTATTAGGTATGTTTGCTGCCTTCAGTTATTTATAAAAATAATAAAGATGGATATAAATATCTAAATAAATAAATGACCCAAAGAAACTGTACATTTTCAGTGGGTACAACTACCGTGTTTCTCATATAATAAGGCCAGGTCTTCTTTTTTTTTTGAGCCCCGAAAAAATGGCTAGGCTGTCTTTTTGGGGGTGACTTAATACCCTCCCTTGCATCTTCGGGCGGGCAGGCAGCAACGGCTTGGATGTTGAACTTGGCATTGGTGGGGCACTTCATATTGGGGTCAATGCAGGCAGCACCATATCCGAGTGTGCAACAAAAGTACTTCCTAACAGCAAGCCCCACCACCATCCCCCCCCCATTTCGCATGTTTTAATATAAGCCTTAATTTGGGGGGAGGGGCTTAATTTCATTTCATGCCTATAAAACATNGGCTTAATTTCATTTCATGCCTATAAAACATGCTGGGACTTCCTATTGGGGGAGGCCCTATTGTTGGAGAAACAGGGTAGCAATCTATTTTTGGGAAACAGGCATGCTCTCGGAGCTGTAGGAGTTTCCCTACATACAAATGACCAGCAAAGGAGATATTTTGGATAATTTCTCTGTAGGATAGTGCTGACTAGTTTGATCCTGTTTACATTCTGCACCTGTGGAAGAAAATGTTTGGCATAAAATAGCCTTATGCAAATAAGTGCCTGCTGCCTCTGTGAGGGATGAGTTATACAAGATAGAAAGCCTTCAGGCTTACTCCAATGAAGTTTGATCTGTGATTTGATTACAACAGCTTGAGTGCTTTATATAGTGCAACAGGTAAGAGAATAAAATGTTTTCTGTTTTTAGTTTCTATCACCATTAGCTCTCTAGGTGGCCTTTATGCAAGATTCAGTTCTTCCCTATAAAAGAATAATATCCTGCTAAGTGGTTTCACTGGAGCTTTATGAAGGTTACAGAAATGATTGTTCATACTACTCAACATTCCTTGTTGAGTATTGTACCCCACTCAGTACTTGCTCTTGAGTAAACATAGGCTTGTGTTAAATAGTATAGTATTCTGAATGCACAACATAAATGCATATAACATAAGTGCATATAGCATAAATATAATAGATGCATAGATTATATTTTTTTGGCCTGGGAGAACATTCCAAATAATAATTTAATTTAGCATATATATGCACCTGCTGATATGCAGGGAAATTTTTTTCCCCTTAAAGGGGGAAAAACAAAAAACGCTGCCAAATTTTTCATAGAAGGAATGTTTCGGTAATCTTATTTCCTGAAATGAACTTTAAATCTGCTTGTGAATAGCAAATTGAAAGCTAGAGGTCATGGCTAGAAATGTCTGATGCTTCTGCCAAAGTTGCGCTGGAGGCTATGCCACCTGAGGGACTCTGCAAATCTGGGATTGAGCAAGGCTAGGAGTGAAGAAAAACATTAAATAAACTCCAGTTAACTATTTCTAGGTCCCATCCTACAAACTAAGATAAGTGAAGCTGGTAATAATTGGGCTTTAGAAAATGATGAGCGACTTTAGGACATTTCTGTATTTAAAAAAGAAATCAATATAACAAATACTCCTTGTCGAGTTTTATAATTCTGTGTTATAAAATAATTCAGTTTGCCTTGAATCTTTCTTTTTGACTTTATAATTACATATTTTATTTATTTGGTAGATTGCTATCTTGCTTTTCATTCATGAATTCAAGGTAGAAAACATGATGCTATCTTCCTTTTCCCCCATAGCAATAGCAACCTTGGAAAGTAGTGGAGAGACAAACAAGAGCAATCGATCCAATATCCCTTAGTGATCTTCTAGGTTAAGCGTAGACTACTGTAGTAGACTAGTACAATTGTATCGAGAGCACTGAAGCGCTTCCAGATTGAAAGGATTGAATGGTGACATCATTGCTCAGGGGATGCCCACTCATGGGGTTCCTTTCATGACCTCATTAAGTTGCCCACCATAGTGGTACCCATTTATCTAGTCGCAGTTGCCAGCTTTTGAATTGCTGGGCTGGCAGGAGTTGGAGCATGTGATGTTCTGCAGCAACACTGGGTCTTGAATGTGAGCCTGCCAATCATCAGGATCATCCTAATCTTTTGAGCCACCATGATCCCTTACTTCAACTTCTGTTTCCCCACTCCTAGTTCAACAGTTAATGGCTTAACTCAAACATATAACATCTACTTTTCAATCAAATTATTCTCAAGACAATTTACAACTAACCTGTTGTAGTAGCATAAGTTTGATAGCAGCTGACTAGACACCTGATGGAACTGCCCTCCAGATCACAAGGAAGCTCTGCAGCTGCCTATCAGCATCCCTCTGGGTCCATGAAGTATTTGGGCAGACCATCTTAATAAGCATAATTGTGTCCTGGATGAACTTATCCTCCCCCCAATTATGCTGCCTTCACCTCATCCCCATTCTGTGAGACAGGTAGCCTTAAGTCATCCTTGGTTAAAGTAGTATTTTCTCCCTTACAACACCACCATTCTGGACAGAATCTGCTAAGCATTCTTATCCATCAATTTGCAAGAAAGTCTGATGGCTAGAAAAGTCTGCCATCTCACCTCCAGTGAGTAGGATCAGTTTTCAGACAACCATTTAAGGTAAATTGGTTGCCACTGCCACCCTTTTCAGTCCTCTATATACTTTCTACTTGTTCACTTAATCCACTATATAAATCACAAGGATGATCATGATCTGATTATTGACTTTTACATATATATTTATCATGAAAATGAAATGATTTCTGTTGATGGCAAATTAAGAGTGTTAAGAGCTACGTTGTTATGATTTAATTTGCTCATAGTTACTCATGTCTTTGTAACATCTCATCTGGACTACTACAATGTGCTCTACATGGAGTTGTCCTTGAAGAGCATTTGGAAGCTTCAACTAGTGCAGAATTCGGCTAGATGGGTAGTAAAGTTGTCAGGTATTCAATACCTGTAAAACCACTGCTTCATGAGCTGCATTGTTTTCAAATGCAATTTTAGGTATTAGTTATCACCTTTAAAACCCTTTGTGGCTTGGTGCCAGGTACCACCTTTTTCCTAGTTGTCTCTGTCCATCCAATTTGATCAGACAAGTTGGACACATGCAGGCCCCATTGGCCAAGGATTGTTGGCCAGTGGTAACCAGAAGTGCCTTCTCTGCCACAGACCCTGCTCTCTGGAATATTGTTTCAGATAGTCCCGATATTTATCAGATATGTTTCAGATATTTATCTGATTTCAGATAAAATCCAGATATCAGGATTACCCCAACCCTATTGGCCTTTTACAAGACTGTGAAGACTTGGTTGTGTGATTCGGCCTGAAGCCCCAAGTGGGCTGAGGGTGCTGACTGTATTAACATCCATAGTATCCGTTTTACTTGGTGCCATACATATTTATTTTCCACTGTTTAATTCTTTTTATGTCATATGATCTATGCTACCCTGAGTCACCTATTAAGACGGGCAGCTATAGAAATCAAATCAAACAAATAAGTAAGCATTACCTCTTTTTTCCCCTTTTAGACTAAGAAAACAAGATCCAAGCAAGCCACAAAAGATGACTTCTGATGCTAGTCACATGCTTGAAGCTGCTCTAGAACAAATGGATGATATCATTGCAGGTATTGTGATAGTTTATTTTTTTTTAAATGACCAACATTTTATCCACCATAAAATCTATTTTGCAACTGTGATAATGAAAGATGAACTATCCAGATGAATTTCCATTTATGTTTGACTGTCCAAATTTTCTCAAGTTATTGACCACAACAGTTTTTTCTCTCTGAGCTATTTCTCTCTGAGCTAGATCAAGGTCAATTTCCTGGGGAGCAGAATGTACTTTGTTTTGTAAAAAGTCTAGTGTGACAACCAAGACTGAGCTTATAGGGATAAAATGGTTAAGGAGAGTGTAAAATTTCATACATTTTTAGTGATGTGGTCATTTAACATTAGAATAAGAATCTTCAGTGATTATAAAGTAAGGATATTAATTATTTTAGCATAAGAATATCAAGAAAAAGGATGTTATCTTTGTACAGTATTGAAATGTTGTAAGAAAAATTGATTTTTTAATGATCTGAATAAAGTAACTTTGAAATTTATTTGACAAGGGAAAAAAGTGAAAATTGAAAATGTTACAGGAATCTAAAGAAAATTGAGGGTTTGTACTACCAGATTGGTTTTTATATTGCCAAGCATGTGTGATAACATGGTTAAAAGAATGGATATCCCTCAGAGATTGTTATATTTAGAAGGACATGACTTACAACTGGGATGGCACGCTTTCCTTTGGTATGAGAGGATTAAAATCCATACATACTTTCAAAATCACTACACAAGAGACTCACAAATATTTGTATGGGGAAAAAATAAAACCTAAAATATATTTGAAAATCCCAGAATGGCTCTCAAAGGTGGAAGCCTTTACATACCCAAATCTGGTGAAGTTCAATAAAATTGTGATATATAAAGACATTTGGACTCGGAAGTTCAAAGCAAGAGTTTGAAGACCAACCCAAGTTTTAAGGCTTCAGCTTCAGGAAAAGAAAAAATAAACAGAAAATAGTGGTTTGTAAAGTATCACATTCAAAGTCATAACAAACTCCTCTTTCTCTTTCTACACTTTTTAAGTCTGGTGGATAACTTGGACTTTCTGTTCTTTTCAAGTGCAGGAACTGAAAATTGTTCAGTTAAGTTACTCCCTCCCTAGTCATAAAGAACCACAGAAGCAACCAATTGCGTCTTATAGCTCTTAGTGTGTATAACAAAGCTAATAAAGTTGAACCAGAGGTTTCTTTTGAAACCAGGAGAATCTTGAAGCTTCCTATAAATACCAGAGCTGTCTGTGCTGCAGAAGTAATTTAAAAGTGCTTCCTAATGTAGCATCTGTCATTAAAGAAGGCTTCACGCTTTTGTGTGAGATTGAAAAAAAGATCCCTTTGTTTCAAGTCTGTCTGAATAATAACTGCCTAAAGTGGTGGCATCTTCATATGGAGAAGACTGAAAATACTTGGGATAGTATTCATAGGAATTCTCAGACTTTTTCAGGCTGTCGGGCCTGTTAAGTTAAAAAAAAATTTAAAAACCTGAAATCTCTCACCAAAAAGCAAAGCTTGAGTGATGGAAAGTTGATTGCATGCAAGTCAGTGGTTTAATTTATTTTACTACCAGTTCTGTGAGTGTGGCTTGGTGGGCATAGCAGGGGAAGGATACTATAAAATCTCCATTCCCTCCCCATTCCTGAGGGAAGGTTAGGACCGATTCTCCAAACTACTCAAAATTTCCACTACCGGTTCTCCAGAATTGATCAGAACCTGCTGAATACCACATCTGATGCAAGTGAACATTTATCTGTCTTATTCTCTCACAGAAATCCATAAAATTCTCATGGAAGCTAGTTTGAAATAACAAGTAGCAGAAAGGAGCTTCCTTCCAATCTGTTTGTAAGCCTGCATGTTCCTATCCTTTAGTGCAAATGAGCCTGACTGAGCCTGTATTTTTTGTGTGCTAACTCAAAAGGGCTATTATGGGAGGCTTAGTCATAAAACAACTGCTACTATCATTCACAAGATAATCAAAAAGTGAAGCAGCTAACTTTCTGACAGCCTCAACTTCAGAATATTCTGTATCATTCCAGTTGAACATTTGTGAACAAGCACATTAGGGTTAGGATGTCCTAAGCTAAAGCAAGAGCCAGTTTGGTATAGTAGTTAAGGTGACCGAAGGCATGCATTAAGGGGCGTGCATAAGTGCACAATCATGCCTACCGTCCCTGTCCTACTGTCCACATTTATTTGTACCTATTTCCCGTATTCTTACTCATGTTTATATTTATACCTATTATCTTGTAAGTGATTGACAAATCAAATCAATCAATCAATCAGTAAATAAATGCTATAGATGTGCCCCAGGATAATGTTGCAAATTGGTCACCAGGACCAGAGGTTTAGTCTTTCTGAGCTTCTAGATTCATGTTGGGGCCCATCCTCAGGGAACTTCTCTCTAGCAGAATGTGGGTTTGAAGGCCCGGTCCCACTGGCCAAAGTACACAAAACGTATGCATAAAGGACACAGCGGACGAGCAAATTTTTTGGGGTGGCTCCATCCGTTGTCATCTGCTCCAAAAATTGGTGAAAATTTGCATAAACAGAACGGAAAAGAACGGATTTGGGTAGTATGTAGTGGGGATGTTAAACGGATGTTCATAGGAAGCCTAGCGGATGACAGCAGATGGAAGCGGATAACACTCCGAAGGGGTTCCGGGGAGGAATTTCGAAGCGGACGCATGAGCAGAAGGTCTGCGGATGCATAGTGGTAGATTGAAGCGGATGCATCATGACGCCTATAGGGAAACAAAAGGGGAATGCCGTGCGGAGTATATCGGATGCAAAGCGTTCAGCGTGCGCATGCAGGCAAGTATAAATTGCATCAGCTCTCCAATGGATATAAAAGGATAGCACGCATGCAGTCAACATACAGGGGAAAGAACGTGCTGCCACTATACATTTTAGCAGGAACACCATGGTTCATCAGTCCAGGCAAGAAGTGGAAAGCCCTGCCTACTCGTTCCAGCCCTGGCAAGAAGGGCAGAACCAGCATCCCACCCCCTGGCACTGACCTCTGAAGCTGCTGCTGCTGGCTGTGTGGACACCCCAAGGCCCCTCAAGCCCGCTGCTGAAGCCCTGCTGCTCAAGCCCCTGAAGCCCTGCTGCTCAAGCCCCTGAAGGCTCGCTGCTCAATGCCCCTGCGCAATGGCCCCTGCTGAAGCCCCTGCCAGAGGGAGGAAGAGCAAGCAAGGAGAAGGGAGAGAGGGAAACAGTAACACCGTTTCTGAGGAGCATGGAGGGATGAGGTGCTGGAATTGGGTTGAGGGAGAACGAGTACCTCTGGAGAAAGGGCCACAGACTGTATCGCGACACCAAAGAAGAAGCAGGCAGCTTGGAGAGACAAAGGCAGAGAGCCGGGGTCACTGCAGAAGTACACCTTGGAGGGTGAAGCAAATGCACACCTGGTATGGCAAAGCACACCTCAAGAAATCCGGGCAGGCCGCTGTCAAGCTCACTGACGGGAAGATGTACGTCATGGCCCAAGTGCAGTTTCCTGGAGGGTGAGATCGCCACTGAGGAGCAGCCCCTCTGAGACCCCTCTCCCTCAGACAGCCCACAGACAGCCAGTCCTCTTCCAATCAGGAGCCAGCAAGCCTGTCCAGGCAGGTGTCTTCAGAGGGCCCACAGCAGAGACCCCCTGACAGCTAACCCATCGCCGGCAGACTTTTGAAGGATCCCACGTGAGGATGACGCCTCTGCTGTCCACAAATGGAGGAAGAAGCAGCAGTCCACCAGAGGCCAACCCACCTCCACCGCCCCAGCTCCAGAGGATGCAGGCAGAGAGGCAGACTGGAGGGCCAGGACCACAGTGTGCTGTTGGAGATCAGGGAAACAATGAAGACCAGCACAGAACTTCTCTCTCAGCTGGTCCACATGGAACAGAGCATCCTCGGGCCGGAACAACCTTCAATCACCTACTGAGCCAGACCCGAGGACCTGCCCGAGGCCCAGTACCAAGTGATGAAGGCAAGAAGATCACAGCACTTCTGCACAACCTCAAGGCTCAGCTGAAGCTGCTCCTACCCAGTCCAGATCTTCTCCTCCACCCCAGGCGATGTCACAGCCCTTCACAGGTTTTCAACAACCCCTCACCTACCAAGGCTAACGACTACCAGGACCTTGCCACAGCAAGAAGCAGAACTTCTCAGTCCAGGCCAAGGTTCATCGCATGCCACAGACGCCACTCCTCACCCAGCTGCAGACCAGACAGCTCCACTACACTCCCTCCTTCTCTACCCCACAGCCAAGCCCGTCAATGGACAATCTGTCATCAGTATTGGGCCTGACATCTCAAGTCTTTGATGAGGGGCCTCTCACATCATGGACTGAGGCAGGACTCTCGACAGCTTCCTGAACACACCATCCCCTGTGTAGCCCTCGGGGCCAAGTAACCCCAACTGGTGCCTCAGACAGCACTCAAGGCCACAGCCACCTCTCACAGTCCCCCGCCCACTTAACAGCTGAGACTATGGACATGAACTCGAGAGTGGACTGGAGAAGATAGTGTCCAGAGACTGAGTTGTAACTTCATTGCTTAAGACACTTTACTTGTTTATTTTGCTTTTTTAAATAAAGTCATAAAGTTAGCCTAAGATAAGTTAATAAGGTTATCTTTGAGCTTAACACACTTAAGCACAGTTTACTTGTTACTTTGCTATTTAAATAAAGTCCATAAAGGTACCTAGACCAGTTAATAAAGTATCTTGCTACAACTGGTTCCTTTTGTTTACCGTTAGTAAAGTGTTGGTGAAACTTTTAAGCAATCGTTAAGCCTTTGCATGCTTGTGGATAGATAGGATAGTTGTGGGATAGATAACCTCCAGTGCAAGCATAGTGGGCTGCGTGATGTCGCACCATCCAGTGCCACATATATGGATCCTTTTATACAGTTATCTCATTGATCAACACATTTAAAATAAAACAAAGCTCTTTATTAATCCATCATTGTAGAAGAACCATCTAAGCATACATGGCACAACTCGTTCAGCTAATGCAACAGCTAAGGTAAGCATCCATTAATCATCTATCATCCTGTCTGCCACTCCACTGCTCAAGCTGGGGAGTTGCACCAGGTTCAGTACAGGTTGCGGCTGCTTTCTCCCTCTACGTTGAAGCTCTGGTGGGGCCTTGCACGAGTGTCTAATCAGTTAGTCGCTTGCCTCCATTCACGTCCATGTCCCATTCCTTGTTGATGATCAACAAGTCTGTTCTGCAACACTGGGTAGCGGGTGCGCATGAGTTGTGGAGTGATTTCAGCAAGCTTCCACGATTGTTCCTCACGTGCTGATGGTTGATGCTGCATGGTGGTGAGAGTATCTGGAACCTGTTGGCCCAGGATGTCCAAAAGGCGTTCCCGACCACCCATCTTGCCTGGACACCCTGTAGTTGAAGTATCCTCTCTTCACGGTGTGAGGTATCTTGAAGTGTACAGCTGTCATCGAGGTATTCTGAAGGAGAACGCGTCATCAACCAATGATGAAGTAGGGCACATCTTGTGTGGTCATTGGGTAGGGTTCTGGATCTGGGAAACCCACGGAGGTTGCATTCCAGCCCCTCCTTGAGGTCACTTGCGTTGTATACCCTGCCATCTGAAGCTGACCCCATTGCCTGAAGCATCGATGAGATGAACTTGTATTCAGCATCAACCATGGCAAAGAGATGATCTGAAGAGCCCTTGTAGTTGTAATAAGTGGACCCTGAGTTGGGTGAGCTTTGCAGGCCACGTGCTTCCCATCTATGGCTCCAACGGCGTGGGGAAATGTCCAACCTCTGATACCACTCTTCTGAAAGTTTTCCCCCAGCCTTGTTCAGTGGTGGGGCACTTGAGGAGCTCCTCCACCTATTTTTGATGATGGCCTGCACCACTTCTCTGACCACTTTGCTGATGTCTGTTGTGTGGCACCCTCCATGCAATCTACATTTTCTGTATGTGGTTCCAGATGCCAGGTGGGCCAGAGTCAGTGCCACTTCAGTCCAGGTCCAGGTTGGACGGAAGTTTGGTGCTCGGCTTGGTCAACCTGGTCTCAGATGCTCTACAAGTTCGTCAGACATGCTGGTGGCATCCTCATGAAATGCTGGAATGCACAAGTCTTCATTCCTCAGCTCCACATCAAACTGTCATACAGTCCAAACTTCATTTCTTCTCACAAATCCATCCTCGGACCCACACAACCTCTGGACGTCCTTCCTTCTCTCCTTCTGTATAAAAAATTAAAAGTCTGAAAGGTTTTGGTTCTGGTGATGAATGAGCGCAGCTATCAATATGGACTGTGTCATCAATCCATGGTGAGAACAATTGATGATGTTGAAGGATAAGACCAAGGGTGAAGAGGTCTGTACACCATGGCTGCTGGACTCAAATACTGAGATCAGATATTCTCCTCTTTTTATAGAAATAATTGGTTGTCCGCTAGGTGTCCTTCCTACATACTCTAGACATACTCAAGACATCTTAAATACCGAGATACATCCCAATACAAACGTTTTGCTTCCGTTTTTTAATCCTTATAATGAAGATGCAAACGTTACATTCTATAATCACGTGCTAGCAACGCTGGTGTAGACGTTCCTGTACCTTTTGTTCCTCCCTCTTTTCCGTTTTCAGCTGCAGCGGAATGTGTGTTTGAGGATGGCCAGAGGATGCCGAGAGGATACAGCGGACGTTAATGGATGATAAGACATAGAACATTTTGTTGCCTGTATATGTCGCGGTGTACTCCGTACATGGCGGAAGTTCATCCGTTCACAAAGTTTTGTTGGCAGCTCAAAATCTTCTGCATGGAGAAATTGCACGTGGAAAGATGGACAGATGCTCGATGGATAGAGCGTATGAAACACGTATGCAATGAGTACACAACGGATGCATAGCGTTTTCCAACGATGGCAAGCTTTTTTTAACGTTTTACTTCCTCTTTGCATCCGTAAGTGCAGTGGGACCGGGCCTTAAGTGCTTCAGGCACCAGCCTAGAAAGTGGGAGATTGTGAATTCTTCTCCCACCTTGGCCTGTCCCTCTCTCTTAGCCTAGGAGGAAGAAGACAATGGCAAGCTATTTCAAAATCTTGCAAAAAAATTGGAAGGACTTGTCCAGGGAGTTGCCCTGAGGGCAACCTTGAGCTCCATCAGGATCAAACTCCAGGCTGTAGGAAGAATTTGCCTGCAGTTCTGCACTTAACTACCATGCCACCAACGTTCTATATGGGACATATTCTTCTGTTCTGAAGCACCCAGAAATCTCACTGTATAATAATTGTAAAGTGAAAGTGTTTGAAACTTGAAAATTAAATACTAGGAAAGAGGCATGGTTTTTATTTTTTAAAAATTCAGAAATCATTTTAGCACTTGATTTTAAGGTTTATGTGTGTATTTCACCTAATTGAAGACTTTGTTTGATTGTTTGTTCAATTTCTGTTGTCTGCCCCCATCTTAGTCAATGACTCTGGGCAGTTTGCAATTCAACTTTAAAGAAACTGTATAAATGAGTGCAAAAGAGAGCACAAACCAGGGTTTTAAACATGCAGTAGAGATTATAGCTTTCTAAATAGTGAAAACATTTTAAAGATTATAGTAATAAACTTGAAAGAGAAATGAAGATGAAAACAATATGTTTTTGGGTTGCTCTTCTGTATTTTTTACATTTTTATAATGTATGTAATGTGCTTAATTCGTATATCTTTCTGCCTACGTAAAACAAAAATATAAATTTTAGTTAACATGAAATGAGAGGATTCATTTTCAGATCTCCATGCTCAGTTATTTAAATGGGAAATGTGGAGTTAAAAATAGGCATTTCTACATATATTTGGGAGAGGGAATAGAGGAGCAAGCCGAATCCTGCTGTGGGCAGACTCCTGCTTTGTTAATTGTTTTTTTTTTCTTTCCAGACAGAAAGTGAAAGGACTAGTAGAGCAACTGCTGCAGCAATTTAGCTTAAAAATAACACAGCATCTGTTTGTGATTAGAAGATGGATGCAATATTATGTTTCTTCCATCCTGTGCTGGGCCTATTTTTCTGCACACACAGAGAAAGAAAAGCTCTCTTGGAGAATTTTAAACACGTCAGTTTTCAACTTTTCAACTCTTCTAAATAAAATGAATTTTCAGACAAATAAGGATAGAGCTATCCCTCTCAAACTGACAACACTGGATAACAGTTTTCTCCTTCAATTCAGATCAGCTACTCAGGGATAATCATAACTATTGGCTCAGTAAAAGACAAATGAATGGACCAAGGGTGCTTTTTCAAAGGCAGCTACATTTAGTTTTTCCTTAAAGATATTCTCATCCAAGAAGCTTTTTCAGTTGTGACAGAATGGTAGAGGATGGAAGGATTTGTATTAGGATTTGTAACTGACTGCAGTGAATATAAATCTTCCACCATTCAGTCACAACTGAAAAAGCTTCTGGGATGAGAAGTGAAATATCCTAAGGAAAAATGTCTAGTTGCCTTTTGAAAAAGCACCTTTAGGACAACCATGACCTGGATGACTGGAAATCTCCATAGACATAAATGGATATAGTTAAGTACACTTTGGCCTTTCTCTTGTATTTTCAGAAACTCATATTCTGGAATATATGGAATGCTGCATTTATGGTATGCTAATCTAAAACACCTTCCTCATTGCAGAAATTAAAATAATCAGGTAGAAAGAGGAAGAACATTCCTCATGATCATTAAGCAGGAGTTTAAACTTTAAAAAAAAAGTGTCCTTTAAAAACTTCAGATGGTAGCACTCCTTAAAATGGCCTTTCTCAGAATAGAGTTTGCCTCTTTAAGATGCTCCAAATTCTTGGCACTCCAAGAAGATGAATTATGTTGATAATTCAGATATATTATTCTTACATGTAACATTGTCTCATTTGGACATGCTTTCTGAAGTAAGACGATGTAATTATTAAAGACCCTTTCCTCTGTTCAACTTCTAATAGTTCTGTGTGTCTTCTGATAATAGCAATAGCACTTCGACTTATATACCGCTTCACGGTATTTTACAGCACTGTCTAAGCAGTTTACAGAGTCAATATATTTCCCCCAACAATCTGGGTCCTCATTTTACTCACCTCAGAAGGCTGGAAAGCTGAGTCAACCTTGAAGCCGATGAGAATCGAACTGCTGAACTGCTGGCAGCTGGCCGTCAATAAAAGTAGCCTGCAGTGCTGCATTCTAACCACTGCGCCACCATGGCTCATAATCAGCTGTGGAACATGGGGATATATTCTAGAAAGGGAAAATGCTCTGGAGCAATTGAGCAGTCAGCAAGATCACAGCCAACCACTTCTTCCTCGATTGAAGATCCATTTAATTATGATCTGGAAGAGATATTTCGATTCATTGTAAATGTATGATAGTACCTATTTGGTCTTGGCTGATTTCAAATCCTGAATAGGGTCTTTTTGGATGTGATAAGGAGATCCCAAAGCAATAGGGTTACTGTGAAAGTTTTAAAAAAAAGATGCTTTCGTAATGTTCCTTAAAAAAATCTATATGGAAAAGTCTACAGTACGTAGTCAGCAGGAGCTGAGCTTGATTTTTAAAAGATTTTATCAATGTTTAATAAAGTGTTAGGTTTTTTTTTAATGATAGCCCTATTATCTGAAGATGAAGCAGGGTTATTTTTTTTTTAAATCCTAAATCTTTACACTGAAAGTTAGTTTTAGAATAGGCAGTGAAAATTGCCCCATAAATATTGTAAATAAAAGTCTTTACAAAGGCTGGAACCTGTTTTGACTAGAAGATCATTATCTGAATTGATTGGTATTTTCCAATTAAAATATGTAGTGGAGACAGGTAATAAGTAACCCGCAGATTAATAATTGACATGACTTTCTTGGTTGAGAAGAAATGAATGACACACATCCCTTTCTCTTCTGTGACTTTCACATTGCACCATGGTTCCATGTGGTCGCCTATTTCCATAAAGAAAAATGCCTGTGCAAGCTTTGTGTAGCTGCTGACAACTGCACTGCTGCCTTTCTATCTCACTGTCAGTTTTCCATAGAAAACTGGTTGATTGATCGTTACAATTGGGGCCGGTAACTCAATCACTACATGTCATTGTTGTTAAGTGAGATGTCGCCTGACTCTGATGGACTTACCTTACATCTGCCATGGTTATTAAGCGAAACATCATGTAACTAGGATTTTCACTTTTACTGCCCTTTTCTCTACGGACTCAGCTTGTTGGACGCAAGCTATGAAGCATAGAAATGGTGATTGTGTGACTATGGGACACCGCAAGAGTCATAAAAACCCTTCAGCTGCAAAGCTCCTTAATCTTGATCACATGATAGAATGCAGCAACAGCCGTAGGAGTGGGGATCAGTAGTGAAGTTACTTTTCCAGTGCCGTTGTAAACTTTGAACAGTTGCTAAACAAGGCAGTTGCTAAGTGAAAGCTACCTGGACTGACTTTAGGGTGACGTTTAGGTGAACTTTTTTTTATTCATTTGATATCTTTCACAAATAAAGTTTAAACAAATTACTTTGTTGACAATAGACCAAACAATTCTCTGACAAACAAGCCAAGTTTTTACATGCATGAAAAAACTAGGCTTTGAACAGTAAAATAGTTTTCTTGGATGAAACTTTGTTATCTATTTTTAAAAAATCATTGTTCTAAAATGAGAAGATGATGAATTTTGTTGCCATATCATCTTGATTGAATGTGAGAATTAAAATGATGATATGGTTATCTATATTTACTCTATGGAACTGTTTTCTGTTGATCAATCATTATGCAGTAATTTATTTTT
>BHFT01014019.1:0-22536 GCA_004320025.1 Laticauda laticaudata
CCCCTTTTGAGAGCGGATAACAACGGATGGAACATTTTGCTCGTCCGTTGTGTCCATTTTGCATCCATTGGGCAGTGGGACAGGGCCTTTACACTGAGCAAAGGAGAACATTTACACTTACATTCATTAAATGCAAGGATGTTTTTGCATGAGCTCTGCTGCACTTGAAAATGGGGAATAAAATAGAGCTCTTTTCCAGACTGTAGAAGGAGAAGAAAGGGGAGGGGATGAAGCATCATCTTTCTTTTCTTTTCAGAGTTGGACTGTGTGAGAACACAATTCTAGTCCTTAATGGTTCTCAAACAGTTACAGCAATCCCCCCCCCCGCTCCCCNGCAACCCCCCCCCCCGCTCCCCAACTTGGTAGCTTTAAGACATATAGCTTCCTGGCTGGGGAATTCTCAGAGTTGAAGTCTGCACATTTTAAGGTTGCCAAGTTTGAAAAACACCAAACGAAAGGAAAAGGAAGGTAAGACTTCTGCACCAATAGGTGCTTGCTAGTTCTTTAGGATTTTGGCTGAATCTATTATGTGTGGGTCTTTGCTTCCTGAAGATACAATTTCTCTAAGCTGGGGACTAAAATAATTGATACTTCTTCATATGACTCTGGATCTATGTAGCTGATCAGGCTCTTTTAGGAACTCAGTATGGCTGTTTCAGGACCCAGAAAGACTGATATCTCCCAGAGAGATTAACGGTTCCAGTTTAGGAAGATCATGTATTGGAAGCAGAGGTGATATTCAGCAGGTTCTGACCAGTTCTGGAGAACCAGTAGTGGAAATTTTGAATAGTTTGAAGAACCGGCAAATACTACCTCTGACTGGAGATTTTACAGTATCCTTCCCCTGCCATGTCCACCAGGCCACGCCCACAGAACTGGTAGTTAAAAAAGTTGAATCTCACCACTGACTGGAAGGATTAAGATCAATCCTTCAAGGTCCAGGAACTGTCTTTGGGCTTAACTTTTAGGGCAAGGTTGCCAAACTCAAGCCCCCTGGGCCAGATCCAGCCTGCGAGCCAGCCTAGAAATATCAAAGGACCAGCTCATGGGGCCTCTGCTGGCCCAAACAGGCACATGGCTCCCCATAGCCCATTTTCAGTCTCCATAGCCTCCTGCAGCACTCTGCCAAACGAAAACAGGCCACGGGGGGGGGGCACATGAGACCCCCCCATGGCCCATTTTTGGTTGGCAGAGTGCTGCAGGAGGCCATGGAGACTAAAAATGGGCCACGTGGGCCCCCATCCCAACCAGCCCTCAGAGGAGAACTACAATGCTGATCCAGTCCTCGAAGAAATCCAGTTTGACACCCCTGTTCTAGGGAAACTTCAGATAAAGATTCTGTCTAGCCTCTATCAGCTTGAGGGTCACTCCAGTTGGACTCAAGTCCAGTTTGTGTGGTGCCCTAGCTTCAGAGGGACAGGAGAGCTCAGATGTCAGATCTGATGGTCTTTTTCGACCATTTCAGATACTGATGCACAATAGAAAAGGACTTAATGGAGTTTTTTCTTTACTTTCTTCCTTTATTAAAAAAAGAACTGTCCTGTTATAGGAGACTCCTGCAAACCATATATTACTAGTCCAGTAGGCCCACCCAAGAAAAATGGGACAAAAGAAGTGATCAAGAATCAGAAGAGAAAAAAAGTGGAGGATTGATCCTTCACATCCAAGGAGTCCCTGAAAAGCAGATGCCTGTTGTTTCTTTGACCCCAAAAGTTCACAAGTTCTGGCAACATTCTTTTGCACAGATGTGCTTTTGCTACACCCACCATTATTTTTCCAAATAGAGAGAGAGAGAGAGATGCTGGCACATTCTTAGTTTGGAAAAGTAATTTCTGGGCCCTTTTCATATTACTTGTTTTCTTATGGCTAGAGGAGTTGCTGAACACTTCTTCAGAGTTCTGCACAGACATGTCTGCTAGCTCCTTTGAGCATGTAAGGCTATCTGGGTGGAAAGTGAAGATAACAGTTTCCTGGAATCAGCGATTTTTGATTGATTGTCTTGACTCGTTCCCATAATGATGCCAACATCGACTCAACCTCAGAGTAAAATATAGAGAAGGGGAGTGCAAATCAGGTAACATTTTGCTAAGCCTATAATCCAATCATTATAAATTTGAATAATTGCCATGCAGCTCATTTTATAAAAGCAGAAATGCAAAATTACATTCTTCCCAGGAAAGTGCATCATTATAGGTCACTTGGTAGGACAATTAACCCAAGTATAAATCGAAGAAATGGATTTGGGACCATGCTACAAAATATGCTTGCAATTATTAAGTACTGTTTCTAAGGCTGATTTTTAAAATATAGCTCAAGAGAGAAATCATTTCAGGTGATTTCAAGGCAACCTGGACTATATTCATAATCCTACTCAAGCACTTATTCTTCAGGAATACTACATATTTAACCTCCATCATTTGAATTATTCAATATGAAGCTATAAATTGCACTGAAAATGGCATCAAATTTTTTTTCGGCCGTGTCATATTTTCTTTCTTCATCTATATTATAAATTTTCACACAACAGATATCCATACAGCAAATATGCCAATATCAAATGACCTCTCACTGAAGTACCATAAGTGTAACCTTTTTTCTTCTTTTTTTTTAAAAAATACAAACACACAAAATATTATACATTCATAAATACACACACAAATACACACACTTATTTTCCTTTTAAATTTAGACAACATACTGTGCATTATTTAAAAAGAAGACACAAAAAAGCATGGACTGTTAATTTATACATTCTTCAATACCACACTATTAAATGTGATATTTCTATGAAAAATGGTATTCAGCTTTGTTCGGGTATTTTCCCATGTCATTATAGTTGTGCTTTTAAAGTTGTAGCAACGTTTTTGGCAGAATCCATGCATCCGTTGTACTCACTGCATGCGTATTCATACGTTCTATCTGGTCCAGCTAATCCGTTCTATTTGAGATTTCATCTGCTCAAAAAAGTTTGAAGCTGCCACAAAATTTGAGCGGATAAACTTTTCTACCTCATCGTTCTACATCCGCGACAGCATACGGGAACAAAAAACGTTCTGCCGTCCTCATCATCCGTTAAACATCCGTTGTTTCCGCTCGCATCCCGCTGCGCATCTCCAACTCGCATCCGCTCCAGCGGAAAAACGGAAAGGGGAGAAAGCAAAACAGACGCGGAACTGTCCACTACAGCCGTAGAGTCTACGATCATAGAACAGCGATGAAACGGATGCATCTCAGACATAAAGCATTACAACGGAAAAAAACGTTTGTATATGGGATGTATTCGGATATTTAGATGTCTGCAGGTTGTTTAATGACGCAAAGGAGACCTAGCAGAAAACTTATATTTTCTATAAAAAGGAGGAAATCACCTGGATCTTCACTTCAGTCCAGCAGACGTCGTTACGCAACCTCTCAGCTTGCTCTTCCTGATTCAGCATCATCCATTGATCTTCCACGGAACAATGCATCACTCCTTTTGACAGCCGCATCATTCAACACCACATTACCAAAGCCCTCTTCAGGCTCTCTATTCACTTTTCTACGCAAAGAGAAGAGACGTCAAAGAACTGTGTGGTTCTGACGATGATCGAGAGAAGAGCGAATATGGACTGTTCAAACCAAGTATGTGGAGCTGAGAAATGAAGACACTTGTGCATTCCACAACTTCATTGAGGAGCATCCAGCCAATTGACGAATTGTGGAGCGTCTAGACCCAGGTACCAAGCCAAGCACCAACTTTCCGTCCCAGCCTGACCCTGACCTGACCGGTGCACCGACTCTGCGCACCTGGACGCTCACGGTACCATAAACAGAAACATTCGCAGTTATGCCTGTGAGGGTGTCCACACAACACCATCCAGCACTTGTGGTCAGAGAAGTGGTCAGGCCAATCGAAGAATACATGGAGAAGCTCTTCCAGTTCCCACCACTGAAGAAGGCTGGCAATGAAAGTTTGCAAGAAAGAGTGTATCAGAAGATGGAACTTCTCCCACACTGTTGGAAGCCATAGAGGGAACACTGGCCTGCCAAAGCTCCATGCCAAGCTCAGGGATCCACTCTTATCACCAAACTACAAGGCTTTCTTCAGCTATCATCCTCTTTCCACTGTTGATGCTGACTTACAATTTCACGTATCATCATGCTTCAGCAACGGCTCATCTTTCAGATTCCCAGGTTTATACACACGCCAGGTCACCTCAAGGAGGCTGGAACCAACTTCACTCAGGGCTTTCCCAGATCCAGACCCTCTGCCACATGACACCCACAATGATCTGCCCTTACTTTTCATCTCGGGGGATGACACCATTCTCCCCTCAAACCTACCCTCATGAAGCCCTACACTTCCAAGATTGCCTCACCTGTGAAGAGAGGATCTTCAAACTACAGGCTGTCAGCAAGGCGTGGTGGAGAACACCTTTGCATCCCTGGCCAACCGTTACAGGCTACTTTCTCTCACCACCATCCAGCATCGCCCACAGACTATGAGGAGCATCCGAGGAAAGCATTGCGCGTATCTGCACAATCCTCACATGCGCCACCCGCTTTACCCAGTGTTCTGCAATTAGCTAGGACCACCAAACAAAGGCAATGGGACATGGAGCGCCTGGTGAAATGAGGCAAGGGTGAAACTATAACACTGTGGATGTGAAGCCCCAACAGAGCTTCACCGATGTAGTAAAAAGCAGCGCCATTACCTCCTGAAACACTGGTGCAACTCCCACTGGATTCAGTGGAGTGCAAGACGGATTGGTAATGCTTAATGGATGCTTCCTTGAGCCTGTCTTTATAATACTTAGGAGATTGTAGCAATGTATGTTGAGTGCCCTACATAATAGGATTTCATAAAGATTGTCTTATTTTTTAAATTTGTTGTCATATGAATTAGATTTATTATTGATCTAAAAAGGACCACAGTGCTGATCAGCTGTGAGGTGGACCATACGAGTCCCACTATCTTCGCACTGGAAGTTTATCCATCCCTCATACATCTATCCTTCGCCCATCCCACAATGCATGCAAAGCTTTACCATTGTCTAAAAGTTTCCACCTAAGACTTTATTAAGCGAAAAGAAATAAACCAAGTTGTTGAAGCAAAGATAACCTTATTGAATAACAAACTTAAAAGCAAAAAACCCAATAAAGTGTCTCAAGCAAGATAAATCAACAGTAACAGCCAGTCCTCTGCCACGTTCTCAGTCACTCTGAGGCTCCTCATGCCCATGCGTCTCCAGGTGTTAAAGGTGCAGGGGCTGTGGAGGTGACAGTGCGCTGCTAGTGCTGTTCTGATCGCCCATTGGCGAGTGTCTGGCCCTGACGAGGACAACAGACATGGTGTGTTGCTAGAGCTCTCATAGAATGCATCTCAGTGCCCAGTGACGGTTCAGCAGACCTGGTACTGTCAGTTCCCAACACCTGATACAGATGTTCTGCGACGGCTGGCTTTGGGGAGCAAGGAGAGTTAGTGGGGCTCTCTGGTCTGCAGCTTGCGAGTATGCGTCCGGTGCATCTGTCGTTGGTGCATGTAGCATCGGTGGATCTTTGCATCGGTGACATCTTGCGCGCTGCTTATCGTGGCATCTGTGCAGTGATGAACCTGGCTGCGACTGGAAGAGCTCCTCTGTTGAGTGAAGTCTTGTACCTTAGCCTTCGTAGGAGACGGGCTGTTGAAAGCCTTGAAGCTGACATCTCCTGGTGTGAGGAGGCAACCTGGAGTGGTGGAGCAGGTTCATTGGCCTGTGAGGTGGTGCAGAAGCACATGATCCTCTACCTTCATCACCTGGTACTGGGTCAGGCATGTCCATAGGTCTTGTCACATAGACTAGGAAGGGCTTGCAGTCTGACATGGAAACTGGAAGCTTTACCAGCTGAGGAAGCAATACTGCACTTTCTTGATTGGTCCCTATCTTCCAACGACAGTGTGCTCTTGTCCCTCGTCTGCCTCTCTGCCTGCTTTCTTGGAGGTGATCTTGGGTGGGGTGGTTGTCTGGTGGCCGCGGCCTCCTCTTCTCCATCTCGTCAGGGTATCCTCCAAGTCCTCCGTATGGTGTGCAGCTGTCGGGGGGGCTCTTCATAGGCGCTCGCAGACACCTCCTGGACACACTGCTGTTCCCTGCGAATGAGAATACGGCCTGTCTTTGGCTGTCTGAGGGAGAGGGTGACAGAAGGCTGCTTCCTCGTGGTGATCTCACCCTGAAAGAAGCTGCACTTGGCCTATACGTAGGTCTCCTCCGTGAGCTTGACAGCTGCCTACGACTCTTCAGGTGCAGCTGCCATACCGGTGCATTATTGTTCTGTCCCCACCACCCCAGTAGGACATCAGAAGTGTAGCCCAGCTCTCTGCCTCTCTCTCCAACTGCCTGCCTTCTTCTTGGTCTCGATAAAGACCTGTTTCTTCTCCACAGATATACTCATTCTCCTCGCCATTCGAGCACCTCCTCCTCATGCTCTCTGCAATGGAGTACTGTTCCTCTCCCCTCTCAATCTTCCTTCGATTTCCTCTTCTCCCTCTGCTAGTGCCTTTTCTGGTCCCTCATCAGCAGGGCTTTTGAGGCTCTTTGGGCTGCCCACCACTACCAGAGCACCTTGTAGCTGGAGCGGTGTTGTGGTGAGTGTAGGCTTAGCGTAGTTCGACAGCAGGACCAGCAACAGAAGCACCAGCAATCAACAGCACCAGAAACAGAACACCAGCAGCACACACCAGCAGCAGCAGAAGCACCAGCAGAAGCACTACCCAGCTTAGTAGCCGCAGGGGTGGATGGTGTTCTGTACCTTCTTGCCAGTGCAGGATTAGGCAAAGAAACCCAGGCTCCTCGTTTTTCCCCATGTCTCTGAAAATGAAATTCTGGCAGCAGGTTCTTCCTCTGAATCTGCCGCGGCGAGTCTGCTTCTTTATATCTGCGGGCTGACGCAATGCATCTCTTCCGCATGCGCAGCGAACGCTTTGCATTCGCAACGCAGCTGCTATGCATCTCTAGGAATCAGCTACGTCCATCATGCACTCCATCATCCACTAACGCATCCGCCCCTTTCCGGGCATACGCTTTCCGCTTGCTTTCTCCCCCGATCCCCGGCGACGTTGCCATCCGCTTTCCACCTATCCATCCACTTCCATCCCATAGCTTTCCATTGAGCATCCGTTAACATCCCGCACATCCTCTCCTGCATTCCTTTCCGTTCTTCACCGTTCTGTTTGTGCAATTTAGTTGCCCCTTTGAGAGCGTGATTAAACAACGGATGAAGCCCACGATAATTTTGCTCGTTCCCTTGTGTCCTTTACATACGTTTTGCATCCTTTGCCGATGTGATCCTAGCCTTAACTTTCACTTTATATTATCATATATACATAATCAGATATATGTGTGCTGTTCAGCTTCCTTCGGTATTATCCCACATCATTGTTAGTGCTTTTAAAGTTGTAACAACATTTTCAGCAGAATCTCATCTCCATCATCAAGCTCTGACTGAGTTTTGTAAATGAACTCAAAATACAGAATGTCTGATGAGCAGTATGAGATTCTCTGAACGTTCTAAAACTTTAACAGAACTACAATACTACAACTTTAACGACTAACAATGACGTGGCATAATACCCGAAGAGTCTAAACAGCACAAACATATATATATATTATATATGTTTTTAAAATTTTGCGGGTACTTTACATGTTGCTTTCAGCTTTCCTCGCATTATCCCCAGCATTATTGTAGTTGTGCTTTTAAAGTGTACGCAACATTTCAGCAGAAAATCTCATCTTCCATCATCAGCTTCTTTTTTGAGTTCATACTGGGTTCAGGCTATCACAGCCGTTAGTTTAAATTTGAAGCTTTAGCCTACTGCTTGCCAGCATGGTTTTTCTTCATACCTGATTTAGTTGGGATCTTGTCTGTGTTTATTGTCTTTGGAGTTGTTTGATTGTGTGTTTCTGGTTCTTCTTTCTGTTTTGGCTTGATTGCGGCAAAACTGTTGTTCCTGTATTGGAGCTTTCAGTGCAGCTTGGCTTCAAGTAAAAAGGTATGGCTTATCATCTATCAGGAAGCTTTTTTTGTTTTACCAATTTTGTTTTTACAAAAATAAAAAATCACCAGCATTATCCACAAAACACACTAAGACATATAGAACCTGAAGAATCAACAGACCCTGTGGAACACTGTCTCTACCTACATAAGAGGTACTTACAGACAAATCAGTAATACTACAACAGCATCACATCCAGACTGCCTTCAAAACAGACACAAAAAATTACAGCCATCATGGAAACCACAAAGATAAATGACCTGGAAACCAACCATTATACGAAGTTCCCTGTGATCATGCCGCCACATACATTACAGACCAATAGAAGAATAAGACCCGCCGTCGGTCATGAACACAAAAATGCTGTGTAAAAAACCTTGATACCACACCTCCTCACTATGCTCCAATCACATAAAAGCCACAGTCAAACATCAACTTAAGCACCAAACCCCTAGCCACTATAGAAAACCCCAGCACGACATTCAGAGAAAGCCATAGAGTATTGAAAAAGACCGAAAGCTATGAATAGAAGAGATGATTCCACCAGATGTCAAATCATTTGGAAGCCTGCACTCTCAAATAAAAGTATCTCCACACCACAGCCAGGTAAACACCTGGGCACAAAACAGACCCCCCTCGATACCTCCACGCTCAAACACCCCCAACCAAGACCAGATGAAACCTCAGGCTCCTGCATAGATATAGCCGTCCTTTACTCGAATCCAAGCTCACTGAAAGCCTCCAATTACAGGAACCCACAGTTTGCCAGCCAGTCAAATCACAAAATAGAAAGAAGAACCAGACAACACCAATCAAACCAAACTCCAAGACCAACTAAACACAGAACCAAGACTCCCCAAACAATCAGTTGTGAAGAAAAAACCATCCCTGTGTACAACAGATATGCTAGACTCAAAATTTAAAACCAACGGCTTTGATAGCCTGTCACAGACCAAACTCAATACAGAACCTTGATATGGCAAGTATGAATTTGCCAATGTTCCTGCAACTTTAAAGCACTTACAAGACGTGGACAATACCCAAAGGAAGCTGAACAGCACACATGTAATTCCCACAAAAACTTTTATATATATTATATATATAATATATATATATATTATATATAATAATATATATATATCATAATTATATATATAATATATATATATATGCGTTTAGCTTCCTTCGGGTTTGTACCCCCACTCATTGCTATTCTGTTAAAGTCTGTAGCCATGTATTATGATACAAAGCCTATGATAGCAGATGAGAATTCTGCTGAAACGTTGCTACAACTTAACAAACTACATGAGCTACAACTTTAACAGAACTTACAATGTGATTGGATAATACCCGAAGGAAGCTAAACGCACAAATTAAGTACCCGCTGAGAAAGCTTAAAAAATAATATTTATATCACTATATATATATATCATATAGCTAATATATATATATATATATATTATATATATATATATATATATCTTTGCGTTATTCGGGTTTCTCCCTGCGTAGAATGGAAGTATCTAGCACGTTTCGATGGAAGTCTCATTCATCATCTTTCAGGCTTGTTTCTTCAGCCTCGTGCTCTCAGAGTGCCCCCTCTGAGAATCACAGAGTGAAAGAACAAGCCTGAGATTGATGAATGAAACTTCATCGAAACCGTTTGCCTAATACTTCCAATTCTACTGGAGAAAAACCGACATAACCAAAGATTCACAATACAAATACTCGCAAAACCCAGAAAAGCATTTATATACATATACTATATATTATATTATTATATATATAATATATACTACCACGCCTATATTATACCACTAATATATATATATATATATATATGTTGTGTTGTTTTTAAAGCTCCCGTAGTACTTACATTTGTGCTTGTTAGCTTCCTTCGGTATCTATCCCACGTCTTGTGATTCTGTTAAGGTTGTAGCAACTTCAGCAGAATCTCATCTGCCATCATCCAGTGCTTCTTATGAAGTGTGTCTCACAGTTCCTCTGTTTCAAATTTGAGGCTGTCTATTTCTGATGGCTATTAACCTGGGTCTGTGTGGAGTGCTTTCAAATTGTAGCAACGTTTCAGCAATCTCATCTGCCATCATCAGGTTCTGTAGATGTTGTGGTCTTACCATCTTTTGTTTCAAATTCGAGCTTGTCTATCTCTATTGCTTGGAGTTTTTTTTCTGTGTCACGGACTTGGAGTTTGATTGATGTTTCTGTTTCTTCTGTCCTTTGTCATGTGCTTCTATTGCGCTGCATAACAACCTGTTCCTGTTTGACTTCTCAGTCAGCTTCGTGTTGTAAAGAACGCGCTATCCATTAGGAAGCCAGGGGGTTTTTCGAGTTGGAAGATGCATCAGAGGAGTCTGTTTGTGCTAGGTGTTGCATTGTTTTGTGTGGAATCTTTCCTATCTTGAGAGTTCAGGCTTCCAATATGATTGACAGCTATTGAATAGAAGAGATGATTCCATGCAGTCTGTTTTTTTTTCTTAGTTGTCATCACGTACTTAACAATATTGCAGCTTGGCTTCGTGTGAAAGGACGGCTATTATCTATTAGGAAGCTAGGTTTCATCTGGGTGCCTGGTGGGGGAATGTTTGAGCTTCCTAATAGATAATTCCACTGGGTCCTTATTATTCAGTCACATGTTTTTTCTCTTTCCAGTAACTTGGCAGGGTTCAACTCACCAGAAGGGGCTTCTGTACAAATCTCATTCAATTTTGCCAAAATAATAATAAAAAAAATTGTATTAATGGTTTATTCTTCGATTTATTCAACAGCAATGACATTAGAGACTCCAAAAAAATAAAGGGAAGGCAAGGCAAGTCTGCCTCAGTTGATATGGAGAAAATTAAAATTAAAATAAAAATAAATATGTGCACACATAATTGAAAAGCCTGACTAAGAAGAAAAGGAACTAGCTAAGCAGAAAAATAACCCCAGATGTATTATGGCACAAGGCAAATGGTGGCTAGGAAAAGAGGAAACACAACTCCTCAATATGGAAAGATTTTGCTAGTTCAGTATTTCTTGTAAAAATATATGGTTGACATTTTCCTATGCATATTTAAGAATAAGAATATATATTTAATACTTTTTGCTGATATCTGTAAAATGTAGCCATGTAAAGAATGAAAAATAATCTTATGACCTGGTGTCATAAGGGTTTGTGGTTTACCTTATAAGAACCTCAGCAACTGAGGAACAGACATATATATCATCCAGCTTCCCATAAGAAAACTCAACGAGGAAGCCATCAGGAAGTCAGAAGTTTTTTTGACCATTGGTAGGTAGCAAGACTTATATACTGCTTTAAAGCCCTCTCTAAGCAGTTTATAGAGTCAGCATATTGTCCCCAACAATTTGGGTCCTCATTTTACCCACCTCGAAAGGATGAAAAGCTGAGTCAACCTTGAGCCTGGTGAGATTCAAACTGACAAATTACAGATAGCCGGCAGTCAGCAGACGTAGCGTGCAGTACTGCAACTCTAATCACTGCAACACCATGGTTTGGGTAAAGAAATATTGGTGAAACAATGACTCAGCTGGGCATGGGTTTAATTAATAATAAACATATCCAAGAGCTATTCAGAAGCTTACAACCAGTAATGACTACAGATGGGAATGGTGTCTCTTGCCTGTAAACTGAAACACATCCATTTGCTTTCTCACTTACTCCCAAATATAAACAACAAACAATACTGCTGGGGAGTACTGATTGAGCACCTAGCATAGATGATGGGAGTGAGGCTCTGATGTCCCCTTAGGCTTTCACATTATTTCCTTATGTTTTCTTGAAATGTAAATGAAAGAGATTAATCAGTCACCAAGAATTTTTTCGACAGGTCCTGCATTTTCAACTTCTTGAAAAGGAAATTCACAATTATAAATAGATAGATGTACGTATACAGCACAGACCATTTCTGAGTTTTTTGTTTTTTTTGTGAAAATGCATTAAAAGGCCACTGGCATGGTTTCTGAATAAGGTGCAAAAGCCAATTAGGATCTGTAGTGGCCCCAGAAGGCTGAAAGTCACTGCAGGCATCGATTACCAAAATGTCTCTTTTTTGTCCTTGCTTTGCATCATATCTGCAGCTTGTCACCCTCTGGAAATTTTCTGATTTTTCTCCAAGTGATGAAAATGGGAAAAGCAACACTTTCCTTTTATTTTCCAGTCAGGATTACATTTTGCTAATTTTCATTGCACGATTTCACACTATTCAGGAAGTATCTATCAAGGCAAATTGTGTAGAGATTATTTCCACTCAGTCAGTCTCGAGCATAGTCCCATGCCCCTTCACTTCATTTTCTCATTCTTCTATTATTCAGGAAATTTTCTCACATTCTCTCTTTTTTAATAATTTTGGCTTCCACTGGCTGGGTTCATCTATCATACTAAGCCATAGTTTGCTTCTGGCTTAATATGATGAGTGAACTCAGGCATTGTAAACTAAATAGAATAATTAATCATCTGCAACTATTTTATTGCTGGATTATTTTTCAGGTATTCTTTTTATGTATTGTTATTTTGTAATTACATTTGGAAGCCAGCCTAAAATATATGTGGAAAGTAAAAAGGCATAAATATTTTAAATAAATACATAATTAATGTTCATTTTTTCATATCTCTCTGGCATTGTGTTTCAGAATCTTTTTTATGCTAAAGAATAATTGTCTTCTAAGTATCTCAAATGTAAATAATGCATAATCATAATGTAATTAAAAGACTTTGTATACCATTTCTGGAATTCTTATTTGAATGTGAAATATATGGCTCTGGGTCTATACATTCATTTGATTTGTTTCTACATGATCAATCTTTCTTTTGTAATATTTGCAATTTTTTTAAAAAAACTGATAAACTAAAGTTAAGTTAAAATAAAAAAACACTCATTATATCTCTCAGTTACAGAATGATTATTTATTATTTACATCTGAGACATCTAGGAAACAAATATTCTTAATTAATGAGTTCTTCTCAGAGCTGCTTCCTCTGTCACAATCCATTAAATTAAACCTGGTGTAAATATATTGAGTGTAGCATCATTGAATAGTTCTTGATCTGATCTGTTAAAAAAAATAAAAATCATAAACCTTGCTTATGGTTTGATAAAAAAATGTAAAGAAACTTGATTTATGATAGCAGTTTTGCAGAAAAATAATAAAAAGAATGAAAGAGGAGTGGGTTTTTTGGTAAATATTTGTAATTTCCAGTGAAGGAAAAATACAAAAAAAAGGTATTTAAAATTACCTTTGCTTTGGTCGTCTCCCTGGTCAGTGTGAGTACTGATTGAGCAACCATAACTGGAACAGCTGAGATTTTAGTTGCTGAGTAAAGCAGTCATGTACTATAGCACCTCACTTAACAACTGCTTGACTCAATAATTGAGATTCTAGGCCCCTCATTCAACAGACATCGAAGTTATGTAGAAACTATCCAGCAGGGACTGGAATACAAAAAAAGACATTTTTTTATTAAAAAATATTTTAAAACTATATATCCCCAAACAAATATAAACCTCAAAAAAGCTACTATGTAAGCCACAGGGAAACAGCTTGGATCTTACTGAGAAATAACACAGTGAAAGCACATTAGTGGGAAATGACAATGAAGGGGATAATAAGAATATTGAACAGTATTCAGTGGGGAAATAGCCTTTAAAACAGTGAATCCAGCTGAGGTAATAACAAAGAAAACACAAAAAATATTCTTAAACAATTCCAATGGAGGGGAAGAAACAGGTGACGGGAAATGGCAGTGAAGAGGAAAGCAGCAGGCAATGAGGAAAGAACATACTGCAAGCAGCACTGGAATAACAAACAGGAAACAAACTCTGGCTATTAGCAATGGACAGTGTGCACTACACTACTTTCAAGGAACAGAGAAAGTCTAATATGTGCTTTCTACAGGCTCCTCCTTTACTTTAGAGACAAAGAGGGAGCTTGCAGACATGAAAGAAGTGAGAGCCTCCTGTAATCTCTCCCCCAACTTCTGTCTTTTCCAACATATGAAAAGCTATAGGCTTTCTTCTTGTCTAACCCTAAAGAGAGATTTTAGTGATAAGAGCTACAGGAGAGGGACATTTTGCTCAGTTCAAATGCCCACTGATGGCACACCATATCAATGGACCATGCCTTCATATATTCTGTTCAATTGAATTTAATTGAATAAAATTAATAACACAGAGACTATGCCAACTAGAATTATTTGGAAGAACATTAAGATTAGAGATCCCTCTGGTAATGGTGACAGGAGTCCTCAATCATTTCTCTGTTTGCATTATTTTTTTTCACAACATGATTTACTGTGATCCAAATTTGTCTTTCTATATTAGAAACACTGTGCATTTGCCCTTGTGACTTCTGGCCAATATCATTCAACATGCCTTCCAGATAGAAGCCAGTGCTTCCAACTTCATTTCTTTGTTCCATAATGAGCAAATGTTCCTTTGGCAAAAGTACTGTGTATCAGAACATCAAGAAACCTGGTGTTGGATGGCAGAAATGACAGAAATACTGTCCAAGACTGTATCAACCATTGTTTTCAAGATTAGGGTCTCTGTGATTTAGAAGAAACAGCTATTGATGCAATGCGATGCTAGCCAAGGGGAGGGTTTTTTGTGGTGTCTGTCAACACCACCTCATGATTTTTAGGAGTACATACCTTTTTGAAGTTTATCTGAGTGCCAGGTACAATCAACCAATTCCACACATGTAGAATTAAATATTTTATTGTATTCTGCCTATAATACAGGAATCTCTCTGATATGCTTTAGGGCAGGGGTCCCCAACCACTGGGCCCTGGACCGGTAGTGGTCCATGGATCATTTTGTACCGGGCCGCAAAGAATGAATAATTGTGATTAAAATATATATAAAAATATGTTTTTTGTAAAGAAATAGTAAAGAAGCCCTTTACTNTTGATTTTGCCGGTCCTTGAAAAAGTGTTTCTGCATGAAACTGGTCCCTGGTACAAAAAAGGTTGGGGACCACTGCAATGAACAACTCAAAACTATGGTCAATGGATGGAGGGGAGGCACTCTGAAAGTGTAATACATCTGGGTGCTTCTGGAAAGACAATATTTTTGTAGCTGGGAAAGCAGGACAATTCAGACATGAATTTCCAGGTTGGTAAGTCAAGGTTGATAAGGCAGAAAACAAATGTTATAATTTCACACTTCTACCACCCTTCTGAGATTTCCTTTGTTTTCTGTTTACATTTTAATAGCCACCAGCCAGAGTCATATGAGGAACTATGCTGGCTCAGGGATATAACTAGAAACCTACTGGGTACCATAAATCATGCTAAATGATGACTTGCATTGACTTTACTGATAGAAAAGGGATTTTCACAGACTATTGTTAAATTATTAGAAGCCAGAAAAATTGTAACCTCCTGCTGATCAAAGAGCAAATTATTACATCATCAAGCCAATATGGGTTAACTAATCAGGATAATAAACCAGAGGACCAACTGGGAATTCTGATTTGAATCAAATCAGAGTCACCATCCCAAAGGTAATACAATGCAAGGGAAGCTTATCCAGATCTTAATCTTATTCCTAACTTCTTAGATCAACTTAGATCAATTGATCTAAGTTTAGGAATCTGAAAAATTATATATGAATTAGGCCTTGATATGCTCATTACAGTGTACATAGAGCCCTGGATTCATTTTATCTAGTTGTTATGTGATGTGCTACAAAATTATAATGTCCATTATACTATCTAGAGCTCCAAGAGGTCATTATTAAAATACCATTCAGGATTGTTGGTAAAAAGAAGGTAAATGTACTGTTATTTAGTTTCTCTCTGGGAAGAAATAAATATCATTGCACTCCTTTTTGAATTGAACTTTTCAGCTTGCTCTGTAGTGGTCAAGGCATCAGACTAGAAAACAGGAGAAGGTGAGTTCTAGTTTTGCCTTAGCCATGAAAACCAGCTGAGTATGTTGCACCAATCACACTCTCTCTCAGTCCAATTCACCTCATAGGATTGTTTTTGTGGAGAAAATAGGAGATGAAAAGTGTGTTACATATGTTTGCTACCTTGAGTTATTTATATAAAATGGAGTGCATATTGAGCACTCTGCTGTTAATCTTCTCCCAGATATCATACATTGGAATAAACTAAAGATATGAGATAGAGGGGGGGGAGCAACTTAAAAGATTTTTCCAAACCAATATGGAAGCATAGCTAAGAGCAAGGAAAGATCTGGGGAGATAGATGGATAGGTTGTCATGCAAAGGAAAAGAGAGAGGAATGAGGCACACTATTTCCTGCTGTTTACTTAGCATGCCCCTTCCGATTTTTTCTTGTCTCAAGTCAGAATAATAAGGATGTTCCAAGTTTTGGTTGGGCCAAAATTAAGCTTCTGGAAATAGTGCAACTGAATTTCCAAGCCACAGTGTGTGTGCTCCATTTTGTGAGCACTCTTATTGCATAATTGTAATTCTTTAAAAAAAATTAAGAATGGTTGTTCAGTTTTGAGGCTCACCCTTCCCCAGATCCCAAAAAGAAAAAAAAAACATGGCACAATGGGGCTGAGCAAATAACCAAAGAAATCAACTAGGTTTTGAATGAAATAGGCCACCGATACTAAAGAAGGAACTGTGTTGTAAATTGGAATGATTGCAAAACTGATGGATGGAATTCATTATGTAACTAAGAAAATAAAATGGAAAATGAAGTTCCATATTTTGGAAATACTTAGTCCTTGAGCATTAGAGCAAAATGAGCAATCTATAGTCTTTCTGATATTAATACCAACTGCATCAACTCTAAACATAAGAAGGGGTGAGGAGTGACAGTCGTTGCAATCCAACATCTCCCTAAACCAGATATAGGGTCCCACTTTGAGATAATGGTTTCTAAGTGAGTGACCAAGTAAGCTATTCTGCATCAATAGCAAAAGCCCCACTTCTGCCTGCATCAGGCTTTTAGTAAGAAAACAAATGATCACAAATAGATAGAATTATTTTTATTACAAATACAATATTTTGTATTTAAACTCTGCAATTTTATCCATGACTGAACAAACTTGTATAATTTGTTCTTCTTCCAAATCACTTTGAGTTTTTTTAATTAAATAATTACTCCAAAATTTGTATTTATTTTTCTTCCCAGAAGACGTGCATTTATAATGCAGTTTCCCAGTGCTTTAGAAGAAAGCAACGTACCTGATACATAATTTTATTTTGCTCCATCCTTTGCCCCATCCTTAATTGATTTGTAAGATTTTGGCAAGAAATGAGGAAGTAGTCATGTTTTACTTCACACTTGAGTCTTGCAAATAAATGAAAGTTGGCCTATAAGCCTGATTGGCCTACAGGCCATCTAGAGCAATTCTTCTCTTCCTGGATTTGCCTAAACTGAGAAAAAGAAATATACATGTGTTCAAAATAATTTAGTGGGACAATAACATCAGACAGACTAACCCAAAATTCTCCTCCAATGTTAAAATAAATAAGTGTGATTTAGACTATTTGTGTAACCCCAACCACTGTGGTCTGCCTATCATATTTTGTAGCTTTTGTAAGGTGACCAACCGTCCTCCTTTAGAGAGGACAGTCCTCCTTTTGAAAGTTCTGTCCTCCCTCGAAAAGTGTCCTCCTTTTTGATATTTAAAGACTAATCTATAAATCTCCATATTTGATCGATGCCGATCTGATCCATTGTGTGTGATGTGTATTTGACATGATGTATTTGTATTTGACATGATGATTCGTCAAGGCTCAGTAAAGTGTGGCGAGACGTGATTATGAGATGTATGCACTCCACACAGGGGAATTGTTTTGAGAGTGTGCCGTGTGCAAGAGTGCACCATGTGCAAGTGACTTTGTTTTTTTTCTTCAATTTATTTGTGTCCTCCTTTTCATTGTAAAAAAGTTGGTCACTTTAGCTTTTGACAATCTGAAAAGAGAGCCAGTTGTGTTTATCCAATGCATCATAGTTAATTCATTAAAAATATGTCTTTGGGGACTAGATATATTTAGCCTAATGAAGAGAAGGTTTAGGAGTGACATAACAGCTGTCTTCCAATACTTGAAGGGGAAGAGGGGGTCTATTTATTCTCCAAAGTCCAAAGCACTTGAGGGCAGGACAAGAAACAACTTCCTATAGCTACCTTTCTCTTCATAATCTTTTCATCACTCAGAGTTTCCAGTGGGAGAGGAATTTGAGATCACATATGAAATTATGCATACACATACACACATATCACACACACAAAAGCACGTACTCTTCTGACTTGATGGGATAGCTGGTTAAGGAGGGGAGAAAGCATCATTTCTTCCTAAGAATCAGGTTCACTCTTATCTTGCTGGTCACATGTATGAATGCTCTTACCATTCCCATTTTATTTATTTATTTATTTATTAAATTTATATACTGCCCATCTCACTATTCAAAGCAATTCTTTGTTATTTTCTCCTAAAATTATTGGTTATTTTCTGCTCTTATCTCATACCCTACCCCTGATGTCTCATTTTCTCTCCATTAGTGTTGGTATATATCGTATGGTATTCGGTTAGGTTATGATAAGATAGGATAGGAGTGTAGTGTAATGTAATAGTATAGTAATATTGTATAGTATAGCATAGCATAGCATACTATACTATAGTATAACAGTATAATATGATAGTACTTGTGTACTTGCAAAATAACAGAGAAAATAATATCGATAACACCATCAAACATTCATATCTGTCCATCCCAGCGTTGATAGGAAACAAAAAATGCCAAATTTACAGTCTGAACACCTGGCTGACTGTGAATGAACCATAATGGTTACAGAGTATAACCTGTGGAAGGGTGAAATAAGAAAAAGATAAATAAGCCACACTCTATGAATCAATATATACTGCTTTGAGGCAGGTGCTGTAATTATGATTGATCCTAAAGCTCTCCTTGAAAAACTACTAGAGTGGCTACCAGCATTCTCAGCACATGAGCAGCAGTTCCACCATTTTTGTGGGTGGAAATAAAATGGCAGTTGAAACAAAAAAATCTGGTGCCTTCCACTCAGACTTTGGACAATCATTCCCATGTGAATGGTAAGACTGTGTTTGGAGGTGTGGGAAACATGGGTATATGTGAAGCATGGCAAACAGATCTGAAGGGTTGTATTGAAGCCTTTGTTAAGCTTTACAGTGGGAAGAAGAGGAGACAGAGGCTCTGAAACACTTATTTTCAATCTTAATTGCAAATAGAAGCCAGGAAATGTGCTGCCACTGTGCAATTTCTTTTTACACACAGATGGAATGTTCATCTCTATGGAAGATGAAATCTCCTTAAGTATGTATATCAACTGCCAGATCCTAGCCAAAATAATCTTATAATAAGACAGAATGTTTTTTCCCTCATAAATATGTAAATTTATGGTACTTGCAGCCATGAGGAATGTTTGGTGTTTTGACAGTCTATCAAACTATACACAGAAAGCAAGAAATTAGTAAAATAATCATTTGAGTGATTTTAAGATTGATGAATTATTTTAACACGTTTATGAGTTCCTTTTAAAAATAGTATTTATGTCTGACATAAAAAGATCCATGTCCTTCTGCTTTCCATCATTTGTTTTCTTATAATTTAAACTTTTGTGGTATATATATTTAAATGGATCAAATATAACAACATTAACTCCTAAATTACAGAACTTGTATAATTAGGGCTACAGTATAATATGCATCCTTATCACGCATATATTTAATTGAACTGCATTATCTGCAAAGTGAATAATTGTGAAGTGTACCAGGAGTACACATAGTAATATAAGATATTAGCAATATCCTTGATAAGTGGAAATATTAAACCTTTTCAAAACAACAATCCATGAAATGACCCAAAGTATAAAACAAAGAGTAATTTTTTCAATAATATTAAATCTAGTTTAAAAAGGTGGTGTAAGTCAAGATACAATATACAACATTATGTGTGGCATAGATAAAATGGAGACAGAGGTTTCTCTTCAATGTTATTGAAATTAAATTCAGGAAATGAAATATATCACTATACAATGCATAGTGAATTAGTGAATTGGATTTCCTGCAAATTCTGTAAGGGCAACCAAATTAAATGGTTTCAGGAAAAAAAATCTGGGCAGATTCATGGAGGATCAGTAGCTACTAACAAGATTATCTTTTGAATCATGGATGCCTCATGCATGCTCTAAATACCAATTACTGAGAGTAACTACTGACAGTAGATGAAGGTTAATATCTTCCAGATTTGTGAGCTTCCCAGATGCATTCATTTGGCTTCTGTGTCTTATTAAATACTGGCCCAGATAGACTAGTAGAATGTCTTGCAAGTTCTTGTTATGCTCTTAATAGTATACACCTTCAGTCTTGAGTCTTTTTGATTTAGCATCTAAACACCAATAAATGAATAATTTAATAGTAATTACAATTAGAATGATTTTTTTAAAAAAACTATCTGAAACATGATACAGAGAAAAAAAGCCTTAGCTGAAAATAAATTAAATCATATTAGGATGCTACCTACAGTTGAAGGAGCTGGGAGGAATTTCTTAATATAAATAATAGAACTTGAGCTATGTGTCACCTTTCCCCTGTCTCCTCTAGAAGATAAAATCAAGGCTGTGCACTTGACTACAGTTCAGATCTAAATTATAGCTTTACACAAGTTCTTCTGATGAACTCTGACAGTAACTGTGTGGTTTTAATCTATTGCTTTGGCTTTGTGACTCAGACAGGCAGAACCCCTTATAACCTAAAAACAAAGCAATTTTGTCTTTAGGTCAAACTAGTTTAATCAGCCTATGTTTGATCCTTAAAATCCAGGGTTGAAAGTTTTCTTTCAACCCTGACCTCAGGGCTTCCTCGCTTCTAAGCAGTGGATTTCACTTCCCAGCCTATGTTCAAGGAAAGTTTAGATGGCTAACTGTTGGTGATGCTGCAATTAGATTGCTGCAATGAATAAGGAGTTGGACTTGATGATCTCAATTACCCTTTCCAACTTCATGGGTTGTTGATTAAATGATTTTAATAATGATTCCCCAGCTTTGAAACTTAGAGCAGACTAAATCATCAGGGTGGCATAAAAAAGATCAGTTACATATAACTGTGGAATTGGAACTTAGCATCCTCTGAAGCTGTTAGCTGCCCATGCTAGCTAGAATTACTTAGAACTCTGGTACAGTAGTTGGATGTCCTTCTCCAACTGTGAGTTATAATAAGCACTAAATACCTTCTACATTGTTGTTACTAGTTGTGAAGTCATGTCTGACCCATCACAATCCCATGGACAGTGTTCCTCCAGGCCTTCCTGTCTTCTACCATCTTCTGGAATCCATTTAAGCTCATGCCTACTGCTTCAGTGCTCCATCCAGCCACCTCATTCTCTGTCATCCCCTTCTTCTATTGCCCTCAAACTTTCCCAGCATTAGGCTCTTCTCCAGTGAGACCTTCCTTCTCATTAGGTGGCTAAAGTATTTCAGTTCCAACTTCAGGGTCTGGCCTTCTAGTCTGTGGAAAATATCACTGGTTTTCTTATAGTTTACAGATATGATTTAAAAATATAGACCACTCTTAATTTAAGTGTATGAGCTATAAAGTAACATTTACTGGATATCCCAAAGGTGTTTTTTTTCAAAAGGTAACTGGATTTTCTGTTTTTCCTTTGAAGACATTTTATTTCTCATCCAAGACGCTTCTTCAGCTCTTCTTCAAACTTCTACAGAGCTGAAGAAGCTTCTTGGATGAGAAGCAAAATCTCTTCAAAGAAAAACCAGAAAGTCCAGTTGCCTCTTGGAAAAAAAAGCACATTTGGGACAACCATGACATGGATGACATGGAGAATCTCCATAAACATTTATTGGGATGGTCTTTAAAAACATAGATTTTTGCTACCTCTGACTAATGTTACATCATACTTTATATTTGTGTGATATGGGGATGTCATTTAAGCTTCAGGTGAGCATAGTATATGAGAAGGGTATAATACGAAAATATGCTCATATAGTATCTGTTTGATGTGGCAAACAGAAAGATATGTTGCAGGCATCAGAACTACAGGTTGGTACACATAGGTCATAATTAGTAGTGTGGGTAATATAACATTTGATTTAGTGCAAATTATAAATTGATATCAGGTTGTGTTTAATGCAAACTAAAATTTACTTAAACTGTGCACACACTAGCCACCGGGGTTTTTGATGCTCATTGTTGTGTAGAAAATCAAGAATAGTTTCATTTGAGGAAAACTCAAAAAAGAAGAGGCTCATTTTGAGAAATACAGCAGAATATAGAGGATAGAGGTACACTTTGGAAATGTCTTCTGTTCACTTGATTGGTTTTAAATATTTAGGAGAGCTACCTAGAAGATACATAGCAATGATATTTTTTGTTTTTATTTTGCTTTCTATAACTGCTTTGACTTTGTTAAAAATAAATTTAAGCTGTAAGAATAACCTTTTAAAGCCCATGTTAACACTGCACCAACGGATGCAAAGAGGATGTAAAATGGAGAGAAACACTTGCCATCCATTGGTTAACGCG
>BHFT01014020.1:0-50000 GCA_004320025.1 Laticauda laticaudata
AAACAGGACAGACAAAAGTACAAATATAATGATTTGAATTGAGATATGAGGTAATTAAAAATAAAGTTGAGAAAATCAAAGGATGGGAAAAACTACGTAGAAAATGTTAAACAGTAATCAGATATGGAACAGAACACAAAGATGAACATGACATTGAGTCTGTGTCTGTATGAAGAAGTGACAACCCGTGATCATCTATTCTCAAAAAAAGATGTTTTATTTGTGTTATTTTTTTTGTGAAAACCCAAATAAAATTTATGTTAAAAAAAATATTTTTCAGCCAATGAAGTGCAAAGATAACCTGATGATGGTGTCATCTTCAGCAAGTTCCTTTATTTCTCAGCAGATGGCCTTCTTGGCTTGTCTTGAGCTTGGAAGGTAAGCATGGCTGGTCATCTGAATAAGAATTCTCTAAGGTTATATGCTGGCTGAAGAGAATGAAAGTGCTTCTGTAACCTGGCCTCAACAAAATTAATACGTGACCTTCAAAACCTTTCCCAAAATTGGACTGTCACAAGGAAAACATTTTTGGATTACCAGTACAAAGCTATTCTTATATAGAGGGGTCCTTGATGCCGTCTGAGCTTGATTGTTTTTTTGCAGATATTTCATTACCTAAATTAGGTAACCTTAACAATGATAGCAATGCTGTTACCTAGTTTGGATAATGAAATGTCTGCATGAAAACAACCAAGCTCATCGAGCACCAAGGAACCCTCATTTCAACCCTGAGCTTCAAATATTCTCCCTCTATTGGTATTCTTACTGTTAATCTTCTCATCATTCCTTATCACCCATCTCCTCCCACTTGTGACTGTATGACTGTAACTTTGTCACTTGTATCCTTACAATTTATATGGACTGTTTCCTAGTATGATTTGATTGCTTATTGTACCTTATGACTATTATTAAGTGTTGTATCTTATGATTCTTGACTCCTNCACTGAGAGCATTTGCACCAAGACAAATTCCTTGTGTGTCCAACCACACTTGGCCAATAAAGAATTCTAATTCTAATTCTTTTAGCCCTTGAGAGGCAGAATATGTGCTGGAGAAAGTGATAGCAATAGCACTTAGACTTACATACTGCTTCACAATGCCTTACAGCCCTTTCTAAGCACTTTACAGAGTCAGTATATTGCACCCAACAATCTGGATCCTCATTTTACTAACTTCAAAAGATTGAAAGCTGAGTCACCTTTCAGCCAGTCAGGATTGAATTCCTAGCTATGGGCAGTGAATTAGCCTGCAATACTGCATTCTAACTACTGTGCCACCTCAGCTCATAAGGAAAGAGCTTAATATCATTGCACAATGTATGCCAGGCTTTCAAAACTGAGAAAGACATGCAAGGTTATCTCTGAGCAGTTTTTTTTATTGTTCCTCATTGATAGACAGAAATCTTGGCAAAGTAAAGACTACTTACATCATTAAATATATTCTTTGAGAATTTCTAGGTAGGAGCCCTCGTAACTTTCTTTCTCCCAAGCAAAACACCTAAACTTCGCTATCTCTTGGTCCTCTGGAATGCAGTCCCTCCCTCATGGGAATCCAGACTACATTCCACCACATCTGAAGCCCGTTGAAAGAACCATCTCTTAATTGTGAATGAGAAAAGTTTGTAAGATGGAATGGAATCCAGAAGCTACAGTCTTAAATTTTGAAGATACATAGATACATATGGTGAAGAACTCATGACAAACCCATAGAGAGGCAGAAAAGAAAAGAAAAAAAGAAAAAAAAAAGAAAGAGCTGAGTCATAGTCATAGAAAGAGGGGAATTTTTATGGCTCTTAAATACTTTTCATTTTTCAGGAAAAGATCAGCCTTTTTCCTTCTCCCAGAACAAAGGGAATGGAATGGACTATAATGAAACCCACTATATCTCATATTTCTTTTTCTTTTTCAAGAATTTATTAAAATCATCATTATATAAATGCAAATGAAAATAAAGGTTATTGGAAAATGGGGAAGGAAAAGAAAAAGTAGGTAAGCAGACTTCCAGCATTTTTCAGCCTAAGTAAAGTACAGAATAAAGGTAGCCTTAGCTTGTTATGTTACCATCTTAACAAGTGCTAGCCATGTCTATAACAGCAAACTACATTAATCAACAAAACCTAATGCCAGGTGTACTTTTTTTCCCTGTCTCAAATGACTTTCAGCAAATCCTATGACTATTCAGAAATATCAACAGTACGGAATATTTTTTTTTTTTAACTTTTAGGGGGTCTATGGAAATTCTCAATCATCCAGGTCATGGTTGTCCCAAAAGTGGTTTTCCAAAAGGCAAGTGGACTTTCTTGGTCTTGAAGCTTCTTGAATGAGAGAAGCTTCTTGGATGAGAAATGTTTTCAAAGAGAAAGACTGAGAAAGTCCACTTGCCTTTTTGAAAAGTACCTTTGGAATGAGTTAGCTCATTATTGAACTATGAGTTCTTGATGTTTGGTTTCTTTCTTCATGATACCAAAGAGCAGGAAAGAGCATTGGATAAAGGGAAGAACAATTAAGGAAATAAATCACATAGCAACCAAAGCAGGCAGGCCAAACTAGCAAACTCCACTCTCCCATGCACTTATCACCTAGCCAGGCAATAAACTCCAAGCTTCCTGATAACCTTATTTAGTGACTTCATAAACAAGGGTGACTGAATAGACTCCTGTTTAAGCTATGGTCTAACAATCCCGAGGCCAGGTTAATTACCTAATGACTCCTTCTGGCACTGACTTTGCAGCTGGAATGAAAGTACTGAAGATCGGAATTTCCTGTTGCAGCTCTAAGCTATTGGCTCAATAGGATACCATGGTCAAAAGTGAGAAGTGATAAACCCACGAATAAAGGCAAAGTAAGGTTAAACAGGGACTATTTAAGCCAACATAATCTAAAGACTTAATAGCTAAGCAAATTTATGACTGTCAAGGTTCCTGCCTGCCTGAGCAAATACACTAAGCATGGAGGTTAAAATTAAACTGCTGCAGTCAAGAGTTCATAAGGAGGACTCTTATAAAATGGCTATAAATTAGGCTCTGATCTGTATGCAGGCACACAGGACTGATTTTATCTTTGGAAGGAGAGATAAAGAAAATGTTGGAGGGCATCAGGAAGTTCCTTGGATTTTCTCACAAAACTGCAGAGATTGCATTACAGAATTTCAGTAATTCAGCTTGGGTTGAGAGACTGAAGCTTGCTAAACAAGCCAACCTCTTTACTACCTTTACAGAGTGTTTTCCTGTGAAATAGGATTTCATGGCTTCTAATGCGTTATCCAGGGAGGAGAGGTTTCAATCAAAGCTAATATAAGGTCATACTTTCAAAACTTTTAATAGGATGATCAAGAATTGAACTTCCACTGTCTTTTCTCGAGAATGGGTGATCTGTGAGTATGACCTATGCAGTTCCAATGCTAAAATATGTTCTGAAATATGATTGGACTAGACCTAGTCCCAGATGATTTGTATCCTTTAAGTACAGCATGAAATTAGTTAGCCGTCATCTTCTCAAGTACCTTGTCCAGCAAGATAGGAGTTCTCAAATACATAGAGGTTATCTATAGGCTTTCCTAACGGCCCTTTGAAGATGCTTTACTAATTATTCTTGATGGTCCTCAGGATAGAAAAGAATAACAGAGCTGGAAAGGACCTTGGAAGTCTTCTAGTCCAACCCCCTGCTTAAGGCCCTGTCCCACTGGCCGACGGATGCAAAATGTATGCATAAAGGACACAGCGGATGAGCAAAATTTTGGGGGGCTCCATCGTTGTCATCCGCTCCAAAAAGTGGTGAAAATTTGCATAAACAGAACGGAAAAGAACGGATGTGGGTAGTATGTACAGGAATGTTAAACGGATGTTCATAGGAAGCCTAGCGGATGTATATTCAGATGCAAACTGTTCACTGTGCATCCTTTCTATTTCCGTGCTACTAACGCTGTGTAGACGTTCCGTGTACCTTTTGTTTCCTCCCTCTTTCCGTTTTCAGCTGCAACGCGATGAGTTGCGAGGATGCCCAGAGGATGCAGAGAGGATACAGCGGATGTTTAACGGATGATAAACGGACATAGAATGTTTGTTGCCCATATATGTCATGGATTTACATCGTAACAGAGGAAAGTCATCCCTTTCACAAAGTTTGTGCAGCTCAAAACTTCTTGGCAGATGAAATCTCAGTGGACAGATGCTGGAGATAGGCGTATGAAACACGTATGCAGTGAGTACACAATGGATGCATCGCGTTTTCCAACAGATGGCAAGCTTTTTTTAACGTTTACATCCTCTTTGCATCCGTTGGTGCATGGGACATGGGCTTAGGCTGGAAACCTTACACCACTTCAGACAAATGGCTATCCAATCTCTTCTTAAAAACTTCCAGGGTTGGAGCATTTACAACTCCTGGAGGCAAGTTGCTCCACTGATTAATTGTTCTGTCAGGAAATTTCTCCTTAGTTCTAAGTTGCTTCTCTTAGTTTCCACCCATTGCTTCTTTTCCTGCCTTCGGGTGCTTTGGAGAATAGCTTGACTCCCTCTTCTTTGTGGCAGCCCCTGAGATATTGAGACACTGCTATTATGTCTCCCCTAGTCCTTCTTTTCATTAAACCAGACATGCCTACTTCCAGCAACGGTTCTTTATATGTTTTAACCTCCAGTCCCCTGATCATCTTTGTTGCTCTTCTCTGCACTCTTTCTAGAGTGTCCACATCTTTTTTTACATTGTGGCAACCCAAACTGGACGCTACCTCATCTCGATTATAGCAGGGGTGACTGTCTAATGTTAGAGTGATGTCTCCCATCTTCTCTTGATGCAGCAGCAGATAGTGTGATGTAAATGCAATCAGGGGCTAGAATTTGCCCAGCTCCTATTGGCCCTCTTTGATTACTGGGTATACATTATCTCCAAGTACAAGGCATGAATCTCTGCAGCCATTTTGCCTGTGCTGCAGGAGAGACATGATAGTGAACAGCCTGGCTGGTACTTTTAAAAACATAAATCAGGACTTATGTATGCTCCTGGTTAACACATCTTCTGTCCAATATCTCTTTCCAAGCATATGATCAGTGCACCTATGAGACAGCCCTACAGAGAGTGAACTCAAAGACCTATAAAGCATATGTATATTCTCTTCAACATGATTTAGTTTTGTATTTTACTGATCTTCAAACACAAAGTTCAGACTTTAGACATTATTCTGAATGCAGGTCTCAACTTGCAACTGTTTGTTTCATGATCATTCCAAGTTACTTACAGCAGCATTGAAAAAAGTGAGTTATGACCGGTCCTTGTATTTATGACTGGATTTCGTATTGTAGCAACGTTTCAGCAGAATCTCATCTGCCATCATCAGGCTTCTGTATTGAGTTCTGTATTGATGGCAGATGAGATTCTGCTGAAACATTGCTACAACTTTAACAGAAAACCAGGAACTAACTCAATGCAGAAGCCTGATGATGGCAGATGAGATTCTGCTGAAACGTTGCTACAACTTTAACAANAGAAGCCTGATGATGGCAGATGAGATTCTGCTGAAACGTTGCTACAACTTTAACAAAACTACAATGATGTGGGATATATATATAATATAATATAAAATATTCCTATAAAATACAGGCAGTTGGAGCCTGGCATGTATTTATGATGGTTGCAGTGTCCCAGGGTCACGATTGCTATTTATGACCTTCACAGCTGGCTTTTGACAAGCAGAGTTAATGGGGAATCTGGATTTACTTATTAACTGTGTGATTCACTTCCCAGTTACACTGATTGTGCATAACTCACATAACAACTGTCCAAAGGAAATTCTGGATCCAATTCTGGTTGTTAAATTGAAGACTACCTCTATGTCACATGCCTCTGGGCACTTTTGGTCTCTGCCAGTATTTATCAGGAAGTTACTGAAGACACTTCTTTGGAAGAGTAGCGAAACCATAACACTGTGCAAAAAGAAGCACTGAGGAGGTTATCCAGGAGTCAGAGAGCTGTAAGAACTTCCAGTGACTTGTGGTTTCAACGTCTTTGCTTTTCGACTTGAGATTTATGATGATCAATGAGGTGATCCATCCTTAAGTTGTTTCAGCCTAGCCAATAAACACCACAGAGACTCATAAGGGATGAGGGAGTTAATCCATGTGTAGCAGGAAATTGCCCAGAAAGGCCATTTGGGAGACAAGAAGGAATATAAACCCTCTTGAAGCCAGAGGGCAGCTGCTTTTACATCCATCTCTTTTGCTTCCTTTATAAATCTCTACATATGTATTTGTTATTTTAGTGGAGCTGAAATGGGTAGAAGGCATTGCCGAATTCTAATATCTTCCCCTGCAACACCCAAGTTATTTCATACTTGTCAAACTGAAAATCCTTCCAGCCTGTATTTTCTCCAAGGATCCAGTCTTCTGCTCCACAATTCGACAATCCTAATTTTGCATTTTGTTAAACAAAGAAATGCATTCCAACATTTTGGTTGTCTTTAAGAAAAAAAAAAAAAAGACATCAGCATTATTGAAATTGGAAAGGTAGGCCTAGTGGTTGTTACAGAGTGGAAAAGCCAGGGAGATTTGGACGGAACTTCATTTAATATTTTTGTAGAACACAGAATTTTAGCATTTGTTTTACCCTAATGGAAAGATAAAGGAATCTCTGGGGGCTTTTCTCCACTAGTCATAGCCAAATTTAGAGGGTGGTGCTCATCTGTTTTTAGGCCACTGAGCCAGCACTGTCTGAAGATATTTCAGTGGTCATGCGGCCAGCATAACATCACACCTCAGTACAGACTGTGCAGTGAAACACGAAACGCTGTGACCATCCCACTGAAGTGGTACCTATTTATGTACTTGCATTTACATATTTTCAAACTGCTAACTTGGCAGGAGTTGGAGCAAGTAATGGGAACTTATCCTGTCACATGGTATTAAGATTCTAACCTTCAGAGCAGACTTTCTCTCGTGTCTATTAAGTCACTGAGCCACCGTGCCTCAGTGGAAAGAAAGATTTGCTATTATTTCTTCCTCTGGAGAAGGTAAATAAACTTTTGAACCTGGTTATTGAAGGATGCTTACAATTCCCAGAATGCTCGGCAACCATGTTGAGTGGGGGATTTAGGGGACTGAAACTCAGCAACTGAAGAATGTTCAAATTGAAAAAAAAAACCCGCTTTTAAATGGATCTGATCTATCACTAATGGTTACAAATCTGAGTGAATGGCGAACAGGTGACATATCATCATTTGTTCTTTAACAAATGGATTCCATAATATAATGCTAGCAAATTTAGAGGTCTTGTAATGGACATCCTTAGAGTAGAAAATAGAACACTGGAAAGGTAATCCTCCCCCCCAAGGCATGTATAACCTTAAAAAATTTGAAACGTTTAGCCCACATTAGGCTTGGTTCCAAAGATGATGATGATTAATTCCACATGCCTAAGGAAACATTAGGCCTTTCACTTCAAAAGCCATTTGTGATGCAGTTCAGGAAATATTCTTTCAAGGGGAATGATGGAAATGTATGGGATATGTCAATGCTTATTGCTAGCTTTAACATTGCACTCTTATTTAGCATTTTATATGCTGCTCCACTTGTAACAAACTCCGAGAAGTTATTCTGTAAAATAACGTTAAGAATATAGACAAGAACAAAACACGTTTCATTTAGTTCTATGCCAGGGACAATTAACCTCCTCAATTCAAACAGAAGAATGAGTTCCAAGAGCAACACATTTGCCTCTGAGACCTGCTGAAAGAGCTAGGTCTCTGGGTATATATAGAGAGAATGCTACTGTAGCACTGAGAATGCTACACTAACATCGTTCTCTAAAGTATCACAATATTTTTAAATTCTGTATCTACTAAATCTAGATTATTAACTATACCATCCAATTTAGCATTATTTGAGAGTTTTTAGTGGGCTGCTTTGTTCCTTCATGACTGCCCATATAGTGTCTATTTCTTCCCCTCCTCCTGTCCAGGCCAATTCATTACTTGCTTGTAGTGTTATAACCAACTGATATAACAACGGGTTCGGTGAGGGTGCGCCTCGTGTGTGTGTGCTCCGCATTTAAAAAAGCTAACACTTACTTTCAACTGCAGCTGAAGAAAACAGCTGACCACTCTGCCACGTTAATAAGCTGTGCTTTATCAAAATGACATGAAGCACAGGAAAGAACAGGGCGGACCCACATGCTCGTCAGAGCAAACTGGTTCGGAACCAGCTGATCATTGGAACAAGGGGTTTGCCTGAATCAGTCCAAACTGGGAGAATCCCACCCCTGGTTATAACTTGTATTTGGATTGCCTTTCCTTCTCCTAAGGCCAAAAAGAACTAGACTCCGTGGATACTGCTATTCAGGCTTGATTTATGCATACAACGTTTAAATGTAGCATACAGCACTTAAATGTTGCTAGTTTTTCTCCCTGTTACCTCAAGACTGACTCTTTCCCAACTATCACCCATTGAATGTAGATACCAATAAAAGAGTATTTGTACAGGACTCAACTATGGAGACCTTAATGGTCTCTGAGCTTGTTTGTTTGCTTGCAGATGTTTCATTATCCAACTAAGTAATATCATCAGTGATGTTTGCTTCTTGTTTATCAATAGTAGCTTGTTTTGCTATTTCCAACTCAGATTTGAACTGTGGGGTCCTCAGTAATTACTTGATTAGGGTAATATTTTTGCTTGTTTGTTTGTTTGGGATTAATCCCTGCTTATCTGGATGTTGGCTGCTAAAGAGAATGTATCATGGTCTTTTTGTTTCCTTCTTAGCTTTTCTATGGCCTCTTTTGAAGTGGTCTGTAAATGTGTTTCACCTCTATATGCCTACTGATGGCTGATATGCCTGAATCCTAAGCTTCCAGGAATTCCCTAGTGGTTTTGGATTGGTCTAGGATGCTCAGTTTCCCAACTGAAACTATGATTGAGTCTGTCCATGCTTTGTGAATATATAGACCACATTGAATGTAGATGTTCGAAAACAAACTTCAATATGAGGGTCACTTATTCAGCCACACGGTCATCCTGACTGCATGGATTTCCGTGGTGCTCTCCTTTTTGGAATATGTATCTTGGCAGATATCCAGACCCCGAATCCCTGATAATTTTGATTGTGTTACCCAATACTGTCGACATTTATTTTCTTTATCAAGAACAAATATGGCTACAGCCATATGCTTTTTTTAAAAATTCATTTTATTCATCCTATGTATACATTTTGTTTTTGTTCATAGGAAAGCACCTATCCAATGCAGCACAATATCGTCAACAAAGGAAAATCACTGAAACATTATTTATCCCTTTCTTTTACTGACCCAAAAGGAAAAGGAAAATAATTAAAAAAAAAAAAAAAAGCAACATAACAAAAGTGCTTGCAAATATTATTGAATTTCATAAAGATTAATGGGATCCTTAGAAAAGTATATGTATATATTACAAAAACCGCTTAATCATTCAGTGGTCCTCTTGTTGGGAAAAAAAAAGAAGTAATCCACCTCACACTAAAAATTAGTAACTATCGTAACTTCCTTATATGTCATTCATTTTCTTTCCCTTTTTTTTGCACCATTGATAGACACCATAATACTACTTAGTATAAAGGAATGTATAGGGTTTTTAAAATATATTTTTGTATAAATACTCAGTCACCTCATTACTGAAAAACAGCAGATGGAATTAAGCACCATATATCTGTCTAAATGCTTACAGTGCAAGTTTCCCTTTTCCCTACAGAACATTTTAAAAAATGAGTGATATTGTAACAAAATCACTACTCCTTTATACTACACAGTATTTCCACACAATGTACTCTGAAAGGTATTTTTGGCATTTTTCCTTTAAAAAAATACACCTTTTAATATTTATTTAAACCTATAATGTATTTTTAACATTTTGACCTGCCTGAATTTATTCAGTTCTGAAATCTATTAGCTGTGAATGCTTGTACAAAACATATTCTTTTCATTTTTTGTTAAAGATATTCATATATGCTTCTCATCGGAAATCATTCTACGATAACTGTAAGGCAGATTAAAAACAGTATTTTGCCATTAATCAGTAGAACGAAGGAACAGCTTATGCTCCACAGTGAAAGTGAGAACATTCAGGAGAAATCATATTGATGGCCAACATTATCTTACTGATCCACAGCAAGAATAAATGTATAAAAGATGGGTAGTTTGTTGTCTGGTGTCAGCCTGAAGTAAGCAGATCCACTCATGAAAACTTCAGCTACTTTGTTGCATTCTACCTTTAATACAAGACTCTCCCCAGACTGTTTACGTTCTCTTGGGAATCAACAGATACGTTTCCAGGGAACTTGGACTAAGTGTTTGGCTATGCCTTTTGCAAGGACTTGAGCAAGGACTCAAGACTAGTTCTAAGTTTGACCCCTCTTCCCTGCCTGGCTGGGAATTTCCTAACATCTGGGCATATTGGTAAAAAAGATTATGTTACCTGTTTAGTCAAAATAATAATTTTGATCTAGCAGTTAGGTAAATAATGAGCTTGGAAGATCTAAGTACCTGTGATATATGGAACTCTTTGTGGAGAATCTTGTTTGTTCTTTGTCTTCCCAGACTGGTCACAAGCTATTTAACCTGACAAATTAGTCAGAGCAAAAATGCATTCGATATTTGAATATGCAATGCTATATTAATCAATTCTTCTGATATTAATACAATGTGTTTATTTTGAATCAGATTTTGCTGACAATCCGTTTTACGTCAGAGGAGTTCAGAATAAATTATTGTGAAGGGACAGATATCTCAGGGAGGTTTATGGTAGAATCATTTAATTTTTTCAAATCTGCCCAGTAGTTAATAAGCAAATGGCTTAGATATTTTTCTTAAAAAAATAAAATAGCTCATGGGATGATTTGCAAATACATAGTGTAATTTTATTTTTTGAAGCTGTTTATATTGAAAAATGTAACCAACTTTATTGAGTTTATAATTTACTGATTTTAAGGTGTAACTGCTATTAGGGATATCAGGTTTGCCACAAGATAAATGGCTTTACTCCAGTAGTAGATAACTATGAAGTTCTGAAATCTTACCATGCAATAATTAAAACTCAGCTAAAATTAAAAAAATAAGGGATGTGTGCTTATCAATCTTGCAGATAAAGTTATTTTAAAAAATCGGGAAATTAGACATAACACCTCTTCTTCATGTGGTATATTTGGCAGAAAAAAAACATCCTTCTGGTATTACTGACTTATCAGTAACAGAAATAAATATTCTGATTTTTATGAATTATTTTTGGAGCAAACGTAATGTTTTTACACACAAAAATAACTCTGTCTGCATGGCTCTAGAGTAGAAAGGCTTTAAATATAGCAATTGTGATCTGATCCACATGTATTTGTTTTTTAAAAAAATAATGCAGTATGTATCGCAGATTTACTTAATTCCTGATAGGAATATATGCTGTGATATAGCAAATATAGCAATTCCAAAATTTCAACAATGTGGGTGTGGATTAGCAAACATTATTTTGTCCTTATTAATAATTCTGCAATTTGGTTTGAACAATTTTTTTAAATAGCAGGATTGTTTTGTGCTTCTAATGAAGTATAAGACTAATTGAGGCAAAATAAGTATGTATTCCATTCTGTTTGCTTGAAAAATAAGTATCTCAGCAGTGTCTCAGCAGACACTGAATTCTTGGAGCTGGGGTTCAAATATGTCCAGATCCCACCTCTATTTAAAACTGTGTTTAAAAACATGGTTTTCTGCTAATATGAAATTTTAGGCAAAAAATTCAAATATCTAATTTTTAGAGATTTTTTTCCCTCAGTATTCATTTAGTTTCCATATTTTAACTTGTGATTTTGAAGGCCACTGATCCAGACTGATAATAACTGTTCCTTCTGGCTATATGTTGCCAGTATGATAGCACACACAAATCCTATTGATGAAAATAATTTCTCTGAAGAAGGAACTGCTCATAAATTTCTGAATAATATTAGGCCTTCCTCCAATAAAGGAAAATGCTTTGTCTGCCTTAAACTAATATTTGAACCAATTCTCATTTTACACAAATTTAATTACTCATTCTCCATTGCCACAAGACATGGCACAGAATTAGCTTTTAAAGCCTACAGGTTATTAATAAATATTATCGTATTAGCACCAAACCAGTGACTTTTACAGGATTAGTCAATGGAATTACATGCCATTAAATTATGCAAGATATAGTTATTGATAAAGAAAAAATACTAGTATGCGTGATCACCAAATCTCTTATTGATTGTTATGTAAATTTAATAACAACAATTATTTTCCTCATAAGGAATAGTTGGTTTTAAAATGCCAAAAATATCTTAATGAAACCCAGTTAGCACCTTACAAATATCAGTGCAGCCAGTAACAAGAAGAGAAATTACTGAATGAAGGTAAACAACTGAATACAGTGACAATAAACATATCACTTTTGTCAATATGCTACATATGATGTAGAATATGTAAAAATGCAGTGGTGTGACTGCAAGGTTTATTTTTTTAAAAAAAAAGAACACAGGATAAGCAGCTTTAATATAAAATTTTACATACAAAAATATTAAATCAAAATAAATAATTCCGGACATAAATATAACACATTAGAACTTCAAGAATATACTGTACACACACACACGTATGCACAAATACACAGATACAATCATGCTTTTTTAAAAAGGCACATTACATACATTTCTCTCTCTCTCTCTCTCTCTCTCTCTCTCTCTCTCTCTCTCTCACACACACACACACACACACACACACACACATGCGCATGTACACACACACAAACATAGAAATTTTTTTAAAAAGGAAGGCAGAGGTATTGCTTAATTGTCCTTCATCCATCTTGCTTAAGCTCCCGGCATTAAGAAATCCTGGAAATTAAAAACAAGATAAAGAAATCTCATTTCTACTTTCTATACAAGTGAGGGGTGCGTGAGTGTGTGTTTGTGTGTGTGTGTGTACAGTTTAACAAGCTTTTTTTTTTTTTACACTAGTACAACAGCTTCCAGCACTAGGTCCTTTTTCTACTAAATTATCTTTATGTCATTCGACTTAGGCTTTGTATGCAGATAATTGAATTATGCATACATTCAATACATGCAGACTCAGCCATTCCTCAATGTTTTTGGAACCACCAAGTTTGTGAGAATAACTTCCCCAAGGGTCAAGTGTTCTAGCCATGGCTGACATCCAAAATGTCAACTTGAAAAGAAAACTGGTAGACTTTCCTTAAAGCAAACAAAGAATCAAACCAAACCACTATTTTTGTATGGAGTTGATTAGCTACCTTGAGTACTCATCTTCAAACAAAGGGAATGAATGAATGAATGAATGAATGGCAATTCAGAAATACCAGACGGGGATAGGTTTAAGTGGATGGGATTACTGAGAAATTGCTTTTTTATGAAATGTTATAGTAGTAAGCAATATTGTTGTGATGATATCGGAATATTCAAGAAAAACAAAACAATAAAAGTTAAAATTTAATTAATTGACAAATGATTAAGAATGTTTCCGACATTGCTATTCCTTATATTGTTTGATGGAGTTCTAAACTCTGAGGACAGTCAGCATGAAACTGAACATCTGATGATAGCAGCATTGTACTATCACAAAGCACACTCTACTCCTTTTATATGTGAAGGAGTAGAGTTTGTCTCACAATACTGCTTTTGTCATTTTGAAGCAAGGAGCTATGGATAGAGTTTCTGAGAAAGTATCTACAAAATATGCCTCTAATAGTGAGTGAAAGAAGGGCCTCTTTGAACATCTTAATCAAAGCCTGGATGGCTTGTCATAATCAGCAAGCCTATGAAATGTTTCCTAGAGGAGTCCATAAAGGGGCTTTGGAGCATATGCTTCTGGGTGCAATTCAAGGTGCTGGCTGTCACCTTTAAGGCCCTTCATCACTTGGGACCAGGTTATCTGAGGGACCCTCTCTTGTCACATCCACCCATCAGAGTGGGGAGGCAAGGAATGTTGCGGATCCCATCCCTGAGGGAGATACACCTGGTGGGAGCCAGAAGAAGGGCCTTCTCTGTGATGACTCCCTCTCTCTGGAGTGATTAATCTCCAGAGATTAGAACGACCCCCACTTTAATATTCTTCCGGAAGGCGCTGAAGACCTGTTCTGCCAGCGGGCCTGGGCAACCCAGAGTGGGATGGAGCCCATTACATGGTTTGTGTGATCTGCTGTTGCCGGGGTGGGGGTGGGAATTGGGGAGTGATTTTGTTATATTGTACTATATTAATTTATTTTATTCCTTTTGTTAGTTTTTATTGTTTTAAATGTGGTTTTTTTTTTTATTCTGTAAGCTGCCTTGAGTCACCATGGGTGAATAGGTGGTAATATAAATTCAATAAATAAATAAATATGAGGACACAAAACTCCTGACACAAAACTCCTTTAAGGACACTACATCCTTAAAGCAATCGTGGTATGAGGTAGTCAGTAAATGATGTCTACCTGTACCATCTTTTGAACAAACCACACAAATCTGACAAACTGAGTAAAAAGGTGGAAGTGACAATTTTAGAGCTAAATCCAAGTATGGTTTTGTGCCAGAAGTGATGTCATTATACTCAAATGCATCAGTGTACAATATTTGATGATTCCATCTACCATAATTCTGAGGCTGAGAGATTGCAAAGCAAAACTTGCCTGGTGGAATTACAGTTCAGCCAAATGAACTTCACCGGAAATAAATACAGACTTAGTTGATGAAATAAATAAATATCACTGACCAGATATACAATTAAGCCCATAAACTTTTAAATATGTGTAAATACAAAAATATGCAGAAATTACAACTTACCATTGCTATAACACTTGAACATCGAGGCCAGTTCCAGATGATGGAGTACATTTTCCACAGTAACCACCACATTTTCCTATTACTTTGGTACCATCCTATAAATAAATGAGAAAAAAAAATACATCAGAGAAGAGTAAATGCAATTCTTCATATCCCAAATCTTCTCTGATGTATTTTTTTTTTAATTACATTAGGCAAAGGGAACATATTTCTAAGTGAAAATGCAGAGGGTTATAAAAGGAAAATATGTTTAGGTTAAAGGAACATACAAGGAAATGAAAGAACTGATAGTAAAATAAAAAATGTATCATAAAACAAAGAGGTTGCCACCCCAACTTTGTAAAACCTTATGATTTTAAAATGAAATTATACAAATATAATATTCAATGTTTGTTCTGTTTTCTTGAATATATGTGGGTATATGCATAATTTTGTATTTATTTATTTATTTTATTTGTTTGTTTATTATTTATTTATTCTGTCATGATTAGGCAATGTATTTTGGAAGTGGTGACCCTTTGAAAGCTGCATGCAACAAAATTTCATTTTAATGTATGCTGATTAGCGGACATTCAAAGTGACAATAAAGTTATTCTAAGTTTCAAACTATTTCAGCTTCAAATGCCTTTTGATTTAAAAATAACAGAGACTTTCCAGTCTTGCATGTTGTTAAATTGAAGTCTACAAAGCTTCCATGTTTGCTACTCTTGATCTCTGATACTGATCCCACTTCCTTGTTCACTTATTCTCCTGACACTGAAACTTCAAGAACTACGCCTGACAGATGAAGCAGGGAAAGTAGACAATATTGATGGTCTTGAGTCTCTGCTTTCAGTTGGTCATTTGAGACTCCAAAACATTGATGATTATTTTTTTTCAGCTGCTTCAGAGTAACCAAGTGAAAATTCCCCTTTGCACTGTCCCTTTTGAGACAAACATGATTTCATTTTCCGCATGTCTTGGCTCCAGAGGTGGGCTTCAAAAATATTAGCAATGGGTTCTCTGCTCGGTTGCTGGGTGGACGTGGCCATGGTGGATGTGGCCTAGTTGGCCTCCTGCACCATGGCCGGGGGGGGGGGGGGGGNGGGGGGGGGGGGGGGGGGGGGATTTTTGTCCTGCCCAAGCTCCAGAGGCTTTCTTTGTTTCTCACCTTCCTGAACTTCTAGGAAGCCTGTTTTTTGCCCTTCCCAAGCCTCCCTGTGTGCCCTGTACTTAGCTGCATCTAAAATGGGTCATGTGGGGACTCCTGGTAGGGGTGGGGCAGGCGGGGTCAGCCAAGAGTGGTTCTCCCAATTGCACATAATCTTAGCTAGGGTCTCTCCCTAACCCCTGAAAGCCTCCAGCAGCCCACCCCTGCTTGGCTTCCTTTATGTGTAAGTGGCCCAAGTATGCCAACCGTTCTTCTGCTGGAATTGTCCTGCTTATTGCAGCAAATTGTTGATCACGGCAAGATTGAAATTTGTGTAGATTCTCAAACTGTAGGAGTGCAGCTTCGGGGGAAAGACTGGGGACCATCATGAGGAAACCTAAAATGGATTGCACTTGTTCTTGTTCTTCCTGAATGCTTTTGCTGACCTGATGGACTGGGTTATGTGTAGAAAATAGACTATTTGGTCTAGTGTTGGAGGTGCCAGGCTAGAAACCAGAAGAGTGTGAGTTCTGGTCCCACTTTAGCTATGAAAGCCAGCTGGGTAATTTTGGGCTAGTCATTCTTACTTAGCCCAATCCACCTCTCAGGGTTATTGTTTTGGGAAAAATAGAAAGAGGAAGGTGTATTAGGTGTGTTAGATGCCTTGACTTATTTATGCTTATTTATTCTTACTATATGCTATATTCAGGCATATTCATGAAATTACAGTACAATTATTAGTATCGTATAAATAAGCCATACAGAATGGAGCAGCCTAGTGCATTATTTCTCTGGAATCATGGAAAATGAGGGTACTTAGGTACTACAGACCCTGGGAAAGAATTTGTCTTTTTTCCTTGAGTTTAATGGCATTGTTAGAAAAAGCACTGAACTGCCTACTATGGAGGACTCAGACAATTAATTAAAGATGTATGTGCAATCACAAAGCTCAGTCTTTTTACTTTCACAGTTAAGGAGATCCACTAATTAATTGCAATAATGCAGATCAAGTTGAATTTACTCCATTTTAAACCCACCAATTACATACCATGCTTTGCAATTCTTGGGCTTTAGTTTTGACACATGAACTTTTTGTGATTTACAAGAAGGAGCAGCAAGTTAACATATGCAACATTTTAATTCAAAGTAAGTTTCACTTACAGGAGATCTTGTGATTTCAGAAACAGCGTAATTTCCTTGTGAAAGCCACTTTGAGGTCTGCATTACTGACAGGCCAGTTCCAGAGAGGTTGATGCTAAAGCGACCCTTTCAAAAAAAAACAAGAAAAGACATATATGAAATTGTACTGGCTTTCAGAAATGATTACTAAATACTCCAAAATGCATGCTCCTTTAAAAACAAAGACAAAGGGAAGAAAAAGACAGAAAATCTATTTGTGAACAATGTCGTTTTCTAGTGCTTTGGGTCCCCTGTGTAACAGCAGACCACAAGAGTCATTATTCAAACAAGATCTCCCTGGCACTGTTTTCAATTGTTCCAAGCACTCGCAGCGATTAGCACATACTGTACAAATCACAGCAGGAATGAGATTAAGCATTTATTCTCATTTGCAGCAGTTTGAGAACAAAGCTGCCTTGCTGTGGCCTGCCAGTTGAGGGCATTCTTGTCCTTCAAGTGATCTTTGTTGTTCTTTAACTCTTCTGAGAGAGGGAAATAGAGAGGAGAGAGAGGTACAGAGGGAGGGAGGGAGAGACACAGAGAGAATGAGAATATAGCACTTTCCTACATTTGGACAGGTATATTTTCTTGCTCTTTTATCTACATAGGACATTTGCCTGATTGACTTGTCAGGATTTTCTAGGGCCAAAGCTAAAGGCTCCTTTAGCATTTGTATGTCTGAACAAGTTGTGACATACAAATGCTAAAAGAGACCTAGAACATATTATGAGTTTAGTTCTATTATTACATCATAATACTTTCCTACCTGATCAATTGAAGGGGTATCTCTTATTTTTTCACCCAATTAATTTCAAATATTTGGAGCACATATTTATTTTGCTGCATGAAGCACTGGTGTTTCTATCAGGTAAAACAAGACTCTGTATTTTATTTTTACTGTAATTTTATGCAATGCTCTTAAAAGTAAAAGTAAAGATTTCCCCAGTCAGTCGAGTCCAAGTCTAGGGGTCATTGCTAATCTCTGTTTCTTAGCTAAGGGAGCCAGCATTATCTGAAGACATTTCCATGGTCATGTAGATGACAGTATGATAATGCCAAGGTGCATGGAACACTGTTACTTTCTCACTGAAGTGGTACCTATTTATGTACTTGCATTTGCATAATTTTGAACTGCTAGCAGGGGTGTGTTTCAAAAAATTTTTCCTACCATTTTGCATGGCTCATGTATTAAATATAAGAAAAATAAATTAAAGAACATTTGATCACCACAATATTTGGATCACTACAACAAACCTTCAATTCAGAGAAACAAACTCTTATCAGTACAATTTAAAAAAAACAACATTGTACAATATTTAAGAAAGGAGATGTTAGTCAAGGAGTGACAGAATAAGGCAATGGCTGGCGTGTGATTGATTTGATTGGGAATAAATGACAAAATGCTGGAATATAACTAGGGATCAAGGTCTAGAGGGATACCTGTGGGCATTTGGCTGCACTGTAGCAATCCCCAGCAGTGGCAAAAGGAACAGGTCTCCCATCAAGTGTCTGTGCAAACTGTAAATCGGTTGCTGTGAAAAAAATATTTGGCAAGAACCACAGAGACAAAGGGGGAAATGGAATGGTTGTAAAAGAAAAAAAATGCAAATGTTTAATTTGGCTCTTACATAAAATAAAACACTTAACTTTACACATTTATTTTCTAACTCATCAGCAATCCTCCCTGATTTTTCACATAGATAATTAAATGAGAAACGTGGCACAAAGTTTTAAATTTGTGTAGTGAGATACAGAAAATGAGGAATAATTCTTTGTTAAACCATTCACCATTACAAGCATTGTAAATATGTAGGGGCACCAATCTTTTAGCAATGTACTACAGGTTTAGCTCTTTTCCATTTGTTTCTTTGTTTTCTAATATGTCTAAAATTGTAGGATTGTTCTAAAGCAGCAATTTCCCCCTGCCATTTGTTTTCAAATATAAACATAAAGTGTGGATGTAGTCCTACAGACCATAAAAGAACTGCAAGGTATTCGGCATATTTCATACACCTCTTTAGGAGCTATCACTAGGAACTGTCTCTAGCTAGAGACAATGTCCAGTGAGAATACAAAAACCAGCTCCAATATTATTGCTAAATTGTGCAATCTGATTGCTCTTGTGTACCCTTTCTGATGGGACTTCAGTCAAAAGGGAATTCTGGTGACAACCACCTTCCCAATACTGTGAAATGTCAAGCTCCAGGGAAATCAGGAGTTCCCAGGCAGTTCCAATGGGTATCAGGATTTATTGCAAACTTAAGCTTTTTACAAGAATCTGAACTGATAATGTTCAAAACAATTTGGTGGTAGATAAGGCATTCATGGTGGGCTGGACTTAGATCTTTTGTGGGTCAAAGGGACTCATGACTGGTGATGTGTTTGACTCCTCCCTCAGGCTCAACCTAATTATCTCCACTAATTTCCCAATGAGAAATGGGATCACATAAAGTAGACTTTTCATGTCAATGCCTAAGATTATGATGTCACATTTGAGTTTAGCTGAGACAAGATTGGGAAAAGAACATTCACAGAGAACTAAGTTTAATGTGCAAGGTAAAATATTTCATTTTAAAAGAAAATATGGTAATATAAAAGTTAAACTTGGGAAATGTAAGCTGGTCTCTTTTAAAATAGCAATTCAAACAATTCGAACAAAGTTAAACAAGATGAGAAACAAAATATTATTGTTACTCACTTATTATCTGCATAGCGTTCAGGTCCAGCCTTACTTTGCTGAAGGCAGAAAACCCAGCTGCTGTGTAATCTTTCCTACACTGACAGTTCTCTCTTCGGCTTCCATTATATGGACACTCAGTTGGGTTATGTAACCTGAATCAAAAGAAAACTCTTTTCTATTTACTGCAAGAAAAATTATATAAAGTACGAGACATAATGAAATATACAGAATGGCTGCCTGTTCTTACCTGTAGCTGTAGACTTCTGAGAAATTCTCTGCATCACCATTTACCAAAGTGATGTATTCTTTAGGGCTATTTGAGTCCATGCCAGCACAATATATCTGGGGGGGAGGGGAAAGGAGCCATAATTTTATGAAATAATTAAAACTGATGATGAGCGCAAAGGGCAGAAATAAGAAGAGGATGTAGAATTACTGCACAAAAACTGCACAATGTAAATGTAATTGAATCTCAAAGGGCCAATTGCTTATTTTCTTTTCTTTTCGAGAGTTCCCTCTCGAACTGAGAGCTGAAACAGAAAGTTTTCTTCATAATGATACTTATTGTGGAATGCCTTACTTCTAATTCACTAAAAAACAAATGCCTATACTTCCAGCAAGACAACAGAAATGTACAAGAGGCAGAAAAATCTGTAGTCACATGAATCTAAGGTTTTGTTTTTCCCTGTCCTATAAACAGTATTCCCCTCCAAAAACAGAGGAGTGTTTGAATCACACCTTTAAAAGTCTTCCTTTAACTTTCAGAAAATATTCACCATCTTCAGTAATGACTTTGAGTCTTTTTGCTTCTTTGCAGCTTGTTGGTAGTTCACCTAAAATAAGGAAAAGAAAGATGAGGTTCTAATCAGCAAAACAAAACAGTCAAAAATAACACAGTGTGGATTTCTAACAGCTGATCAGTGGAATATTACTGTGAATATTTCAAGATACATGAAATAGCTTCAATTATTTAATTGAAGAGAAAGACCTTGGAAGTGTATGAAGCAGGGAACCTCCCCTACCAACACCTGTAGTGATGTTACAGAATTTGTATAAGGTAAGACTCTGTGTGTGTGTGTGTGTGTGTATGTATGAATGACTCAGCACCAGACTTCCAATGTCAGTGCAACCTATGGCATTTTGCTCACATAGCCATCTAAGTGATATGTTATCACTGGTTGCTCTTCATTTCAAGTGATACCAGCCCCGGCGTTAGGCAAAGTATGCCCACCAAGCCATGACCACCGAACCAGTGATAAAACAATTTGAATCTCACCACTGACCTAGATCCTAGGAAATTTTATTTGTACCTTACATTCATTTCCCTCCCCCTTTGCTTCTTCGTGCATTCGAGACTGCACAAATGATGGTCTTTCAAGAACTGAGCCCCATGCATTGTCATGAAATCAAGCACCGTAATATTCCCTGCTATTTCTGTTGTTGCCTTCCTGGCTTAGAAAGTGCTGCAGGGCATTTTTACAATATACCACTGAAGTAATGCCAAAGCTTCAGATTACTTGAGGGTTCTTCAAACCAGAGTTCCCAAATACTTAAGAGAGATTGTATGAGTGTGGAAGGGAGCTGTTGTTTTTTTTTAAATCCTTCTAAAGGAGTGTTTCTCAACCGTGGCAACTTTAAGTGGCATGGATTTCAACTCCCAGAATTCCCCAGCCAGCAAGGCTTAATTTGACTGAAAAAGTGTGAGACGTGATATAAAAATGTGTGGAACTAGATCTGAATTAGTGCAGGATTAAAAGCAGAGGTGGTATTCAACAGCTCTGACCAGTTCTGGAGAACCGGTAGCAAGAAATTTTGAGTAGTTCGGAGAACCGGCAAATACCACCTCTGACTGGCCCTGCTCCCATCTATTCTCTGCCTCCCATTGAGTCCCAGCTGATCAACTGGGTCTTCTTTTGTTGCCCTGCACAGGCGAACAGAGCTGGAAAGCAGGTTAGTGGGGTGGGAAGGGAATGGGGATTTTGCAGTAACCTTCCCACAGGAATGGGGTGGGAATGGAGATTTTACAGTAACCATTCCATCACCCACCAAACCATGTTAAACCCACCAAGCCACGCCCACAGAACCGGTATTAAATTTTTTTGAATCCCAGCACTGATTAAAAGGAAAAATAAAACTCATTTCCAAAGAGTCTTACAATTATGGATGTTGTGGCATGGTCTCCTTTCCTCAGGTTTTAAACCATCAAGGCACAAAGTACTTGCTTGGTCATTATTTGTGAGGCACTGAACTGACCGATGCATAACCCCAATTCCACAAGTCACCGAACACTGAAAAGAAAGGAAACCAAATTCAGAACCTTTCATAATACCTATGTATAGCTTTCTAGTGAATTATGGGGAGAAAGAAAGAGAGAATGAAAACTTAACTGGCCAACAAAACCAAAGCTTAATTTAAAGACTGATAAAAAACTGTTTGCGCATCTTTATCCTGTTGACTCTTCTGAACTCTACAAATGCTTTATTGCGTATTTGGAACAACTGTGTGAAAGTTAAGCTCTTTAAAAACACAAAGATATAAGGAACTATGCACAGTGAGAACTACAAGCCGATGGAGGCTTAAATAGCAGAACAATATTTAAAAGTAGAAGAAATGGGGGAGGAAACTTTTCACACAGTATGCAGTTTTTACCCAGTGCTATAAACAGCAATTTGCCATCTAACTAACTCACTCTCTCTGTGCAACATATACAGATTTGTTTGCTGGCAGGCATATTATCACAGCTCTTTATGACTGGATATAGTAATATACCATCTGAAAAAAGGACATGCTGAAAGAAAACCAATTAATTGTTCCAAATATCATTGATCTTTCTGCAATAAAACTCTTTGGTAAGGTGCAGATCAAAGATGGAACAATTAAGGAGAAGTTGCAGGATAAACTGCAGGATAAATTGCAGACTGCACCAGCTGTTTGCAGTTATTTAGAGAAATTATTTTCAAAACAATAAACAAATACAGATGGATACATATATGGTTAAAGAATAAACAAGCTTAAGGTAACACTTCCCATTTTTAGCACAAACTAGAAACTACATTGTCCCTAATTTAAGAGCACATTAGAGGGTTTTGAGAGCACATCGAAGTCACCCTTGGGTGGGCAGAGGATTATCTATAACTGGTTGGAAGGAGTACACGGGCCCCAACATTGGGTGAGACAAAGATGCAAAATGGGTAGGACAAAATGTTAATGTTTTTAAAACGATGCTAAGCCACTTTAATATTTACATTATAGCGTTTGCGTTTCCAGCCTCAAAAATAGAAAAAAAATATATGAATTTGCTGAATTTTCTCTAATGGAACTTCCTTGCTCTAAACCATGCTTCTCTAACTGCGTCAGTAATAACTATTGAAAAAAAATATCAGCAACATTTCACCATAACAGACTATTCAAGGACTAATTTCTCTTTTAGCAAAGATCTACAGCCACAACAAGCTTTGTATCGTAAAATGTATGAAGCCAAGTGAAAATCCATCTAATAAATATGAAAGTTACTTGAAGAGCTGTCAGAAAGGCTCTTTTCTGAAGTTCAAATGGATTGGATTTTATTTCTGTATCCAAGCAATACAAACAATTGGTCACAGCGAGAGGAGAGCCTTCTGAACTCCAAACAAATGCAAGACTTTTCAGTTGTGTAGGAATGGTGTTAAAAGGAAAGAAAGATCTGTTTGTGACCTTGTAAATGGAATTTGGGTTTTTCAGTAGCAAAATTCTGTATCTCCTAGCAACACAGGACCGCACAATCTGACCACCTTGGTTTAAGCATGCTTCGGTCAACACTTACTTATTTAGTGTTGGCCTGCCTAGCTTTCTTTCTTCATTTATTCAACCGCCTAGAGTTCATATTGCTTTTCCTTATGCATGAGGAGAAACAATGATTGGCAGTGAGGAGATAACCTAGGTAAGGAAAAATGAATTCTCTCTGAAACCAGAATTGAATCTGGAACAAATTTTCTATCCTTTGTTGCTATCTTCTATTTATGTTAGCTGGTTGGTTGATCATTTTATTTCATTTTATTTATTATTTTATTTTGCCATGAACCAAATATGTACTTCTCTAAGCCACTATCATTTATATCAGCAGAGATATAATTTTGTAGATATCCTTTGTATACACATAAAAACTGGAGTTTCTGGACATTCATTGTAGGTTAGGTAAAGGTAAAGGTTCCCCCCACATATACATGCTAGTCCTTTCCGGCTCTAGAGGGCGGTGCTCATCTCTGTTACAAAGCTGAAGAGGTCTCCGTGATCATGTGGCTGGCATGACTAAATGCTGAAGGCGCATGGAACTCTGTTACCTTCCCACCAAAGTGTTCCCTATTTTTCTACTTGCATTTTTACATGCTTTCGAACTCCTAGGTTGGCAGAAGCTGGGACAAGTAACGGGAGCTCACTCCATTATGTGGTGCTAGAGATTCAAACTGCTGACCTTTCTGATCGAAAAGATCAGAATCTTAGCCACTGAGCCACTGCGTCCCCTTTTGTAGGTAGGGAGAATTAAATCAGGGTGGGCAACCTTTGAAGGGTGAAAAGGTGTATTTGGCACAGGCCATTTTCCAAAACATAAATGGGGTCATGAAAATGAGGTGAGTGGGACCAAACCAGGAACTGAAATTCATTAAATCCATTTGAATCCAAAATTCATTAATCCATTTGTATTTAATAAGTGTTCCCTTTGGCATGTTGAATGTACAACTCAGTAGCAAGTCTGCATGAAACTGGTAGGTGAGACCATCGATTAGCAGAGAGTGAGGTATAATTAGTGTACTGATGGTGCTCAGTTGTACATTTGTACCCTGGGTTGCTCTTAAGGTTCTTTTCTGGTATGTGGAGGCTGGATGGGAAAGGTTAGTTTTTGTCTTAATTCTAGCAAGCCCAAATGGTTGTAGGCTTAAAGGCCTCCAGAATCTGAAGATGTTTCTACCTTTGACTCTGATTAGGGTGGCAGACAATTTGCAGGTCCTTCTGGGCTTGCAGCTGTTGACTGAGAAGGGGGAAGCCATGGCCTTGAAGGTTTTTGTGCAATCCATTTGGTGTATAACTTGTGGCCCTTTTTACCTGGAGAGGCTATGCTCATGGTCACCCATGCTTTGTTCACCTTCCAATTGGACTGGTGCAATGTGATCTGCATGCAGTAGTTGCAAGGGATCTAGAGTGTCCCAGTACACACTAGTTTGGGGCATAACCCGACTTACCCATGTAGCAACATTGCTTTTCATACTGTTCTGGCTCAGAGTAAGCTTTGGGGTGTTAATTCAAAGTGTTATAGTGCCGGGTTGTTTGTAGGACTGCCTTTATCTAAGTATTTCTGCTCATCCCACATAATGTGGCAGGTTAGATATGCTCTGTGTCCTTCTGCCATCTAGCAGGACCCAAGAGACGTTCCTTCCCTATTATGGCACCTGTGGAAAAATGTTCCCCCACAAAATTGAATTAACTAACCCTGTTAGCCTTTTGTAGGGCTTCAAAGATCTGGGTATCCTGCAAACATTGTGCCAAGGATGTCTGCTTAGTTTGATACATAAAATTATTTCAATTTCAGATAGTTCACTAGAAGCCCTGGTCACACTGTACTATTTATGTATGTTTAATTATTATTTTTTTCTGTTACAGATATTTAAATAACCCATTCTATATGTTCCGATGCCTTTTTAGCCAAAAACCAAAATTACTATGTTGAGAAGGACTGTCATATAAATCAATCAGTAAATAGGAATAAATCAATAAATAGGAGGAGCATTTGGCATACAGTACATGGCTCTTGGGCATGAGTTTGTACAGCCATGGAATAGACAAAAGATAAAGATTACTTCATGAAGTAACACACAGTAATCCACAAAAGATTTCTTTAAGGTCAGTTGGGCTATGTAGCAAAATAAATCATGAATAATAACAAAACAAAAATTTAGAAACATACACTTCCCCAATTTCCAACTCTCCACGATGCCAAAACAGGGCACTCGCCTAGATAGCATGACTGCACATTTGGTGGTGGGGTGCCTGGACAATGGACAGTGTTCTGATAACCGTACTCATAGTGATCTTTCCCTGTATAAATTTCACTGCAGGAAACCAGCCTTTGCTTGTAGCCTTTACCACAGGTCACAGAGCACTAAAAAATACAAAGCAAAAGAAACATGCAGTTTTTTTAAAAATCACCCAAAGAAAGCACTTGACAAAGTAGAAAATGAGCTATCCAGTGGCCTATGAAGTTTCACAAGTCAAATGTGAACTGCTACTACTTCCAGCTTGGGTACTTTCCAGATGTTTTGGCTTAAATTCCATCAGTACCATATTTTTCAGAGTATAAGTCACACCTAGCTTTTGGGGAGGACAACAAGGGGAAAAAAAAATATGCTTTTGCCTCCCAGCAATTTGCCTCCTTGCAGCAAACAGACTAGTCAGGTTCAGCACAGTCTGATTTAGCACAAGCAGCTGACTGACGGTTGGATCGGCCTCCCGGAATACTGTCAATCAGCTTTTACAGGCTGCGGGGATTGCTGCTGTCACCACCCATCACGGCCTCCACGTGCCCCATTTTCGGCCTCCGCATGCCCCATTTTCAGCTCTCACGTGTCCTGTTTGTGGCCCACTCCAGGCAGTGGGGATCGCTGCCTATCATCCCCACAGCATGAAACATCTGATCGGTGCTATTTGGGGAGGCAGATCCAACCGCCAATCAGCTGCTCATACTAAATCAGACTGGGCTGAAACTGACTAGGCTGTTTGCTGAGGCAAATTGCTGAGTCAAAGGGTGGGGTCTGGAGGGTGGGCAGAGCTTCGGCAACATTCGCTCTATAAGATGCACAGACATTTCCACCCATTTTTGGCGGGCGGGCGGGGGAGGGAGTGCATCTTATAGATTAAAAAATAAACTATATTCCTTTGTTGGTCCTGGGGCTTGATTCCTCAGCTGGCAGGTTCACTGACTTAACTTCTGGGGAAGGTAAACTTCCTAGCTTTGTCTAGTTTGGGTGGGGAGTGATTTGTAAGTGTTACCTTGGAAGCATAGAATTTGGTAATCAACTTGGGAGGATGGATAACCTTGGTACTTTCCCATAATTTTTCTTTAGGGTCACATCCTTTCCAGGAAATAAGGCAATCCATAAGAGATAGGTGACAATACAGGATGAGTACTTTACTTTATATTCACCCTGTCTGTCAAACTAACAGCAGTGGTTATGGCGGAATTGAAAACTTTGTATGGCCAGGTAGCTAAGGTACTAGAAAACAGAAGAACATAGGATGAATGTGAAGTGAAAGAAGCTGGAGGTGAAACGTGATGGATTATTTCAATCCTGCCTTTTAATCCTTTGAGTACCTGTTTCAATTGCTCTGCCAAATAGGGTGGGTGGGAACATTGAAGGAAAATAGCCACAGTATCTTTTTAATTTTATGGAAACAGGGCCGAATATTCTGGAACTCCTGCTGTTTGACTCTGTATTATTGATATTGCTTCCTGGAAACAGGAAGGCACCCTATATCCCTTTTACTATCTACTTGTGCAAAGCCCATATATAATTTGTGAATAGGGTGGCTTTGTTCAACAATGGACACAATATTTATATTTTATCATTTTTTGTTAGTTTTGACTGATATGGTTCTCCCTTAACTGTGAACTTTTTGTTTGCTTTCTTGAGGAAGCCAGAAGCATTTTTACTAGGAAAACATAGAAATCCATGCTAAAAATGTTACTGAATTTCCTGCAAAGGTACAATTTTACTGCTAGATTTTCGACTACAAATTAGGCAAACAGGTTTTCAAGCCAAATTTTTGACAGGACCAAGACTTCTGCTTCCTGATTAGATAGATAATTTGATTACCCCCTTCTTTCACTCAGTAACAGAAAATTGCTGCCCAAATCCAATATCTTCAGATGTATTGAAATTACAAATCCAACAATTTTGGATGTAGTCATTCCAACACAACTGGGAGACACAAGATTGGAGGACAAAGGACTTAAAATCTAGCTGTAGTTTGCAAATCTGATTCTATTTAATTTATTCTGGCTAGCAATCTTGAAAAACACAATGCCCCAGGAACTTTACAGACAATACTGTTGCAATTGACTTTATGTCACTTTCTCAACACTTTGGTAAAATACCAAAATAGATTAACCATGTTCTTTTTAAGGTTAAGATTTCCAACTTCTCTAAAGTACAAAAGATGCCAGGTTTTGACCTTCCTCACCAGCACTGGTCAACTCTGAACAGGATCCGTATCCAACATGGTGTCTGCCAGGACTCATTGTTTAAGTGGGGTCTTGTCTCTACCCCTCAGTATGACTGTGATGTTCCTCAACAAAATATCCATCACATTGTATCTGAATTTCCATCAAGAGTTTACACCAGCCCAATGTCTGATTTTTTCAACATAGACCACCCTGTCCTTGAATGGCTGGATGGACTGGATATTAACATTTGAACCACTCTAGGTCCATGTATTTGCCACATGCTAAATAAATAAATAAATAAATCCAGACAGTCATGAAACTTCAATAGAAACTACTCCATCTATTTCACATGAATGCTCATAAGCGACATTTGATTGAGGTAGTAAAAAGTTCCAGATACTGGCAGCTGGACCTTTCTATAAAAGTTAGCTTTGACATCTGTTTGCAAATGCTAACTTTTGATGGCAGCCCTATCTCTACTTTGCTGCAAGCATTAAGATTCTTCAGCTTTGATTTGATTAAGTATAATTTCTGAGCTTCATTAGAATGAACAATGGTTGTACAGATGCTCCACAGGTTTGAGAACCCTTTTCTATTATGAGCTAAGCATACATTCTGCCAAGTCTCTCCCTACTAGGTTCGTTTTTGGTAACTCAACAAATCAATCAATGAAGAACCAACTACTTTCCCTCCTGGGAATCAGGACTATATTCCACTACAATGCCATGGAGGAGATTCTTTTAACTGCTAAGGGATGCTGGTAGGCTACCTGTATTCCCTATGACTTTTATCCCTGTTAGTAATTTTTAAACATCATTTTCAATTATTAAATAGGAAAGAACATTACAAGAAAATTACAAAGCTGGTTAGTTTGCACATTTTGTTTTGCCTTTCTGTATAACTGTCACTGATTATAGTTTAACAACTAAGCCTTGCTGGTTTTTTCTTTGCCCAGAGTTAAGACACATACCTCTGACCAGTCTCCTGTAATCCAAATGTATTCACATGGAGGTAAGGTACAAATCTCAACATCGGATGGCTTCTTGCTTGGATCACAGTGAAGACTATCAACTTCGTGCATGTTTTGGTCAACACAGATAAGTTTCCGGTATCTAGACCCCTTGCCGCAGGTTTTGCTACACTGTCAATATCAAAAGAATAAAGAGAGCAGTTAGTAGACATAACATGACACCAGTGTAGTTAGATTGAACCCCCCCCCCAAAAAAAAAAGTATAAGAAAGTATAAGTATGNAGTGTAGTTAGATTGAACCCCCCCCCCAAAAAAAAAAGTATAAGAAAGTATAAGTATGAATATGCTCAGGGACAAACAATTTCTCTTGGCTTGATGGTCGCTCCAGATTTTATATGGCATGTTGAAGACTGTATTCAAAATATAGGTAGGGCTAAGATCTTTCTAAGAGGGTAGTAGTAGGTTATGAGTTTTAAGAGGTGAAATGAATGTCCTAAATATATACAAAGCCTATAGCCGTGATGGCAAACCTATGGCATGTGTGCCAGAAGTGGCACACAGAGCCATCTTCACTGGCACGCGAGCCGTTGACCAGGAGCAGGTCCACTACACATGTGTGCATGCCGCTTGCCTGCCAGCTGATTGTTGGGTAGCTGCTGCACATGTGCAGGGGCATGCGTGAGACGCACACACAGAAAGGCCTGGGGCGGTAGTAGGGAGTCACACATGCATGTGCAGATATGGGAGGCATGCATGCAGGGAAGTCATGCACGCATGTGCAAGGGGTGTGGGCCCTCCTGCATGCATTTCCTTATGGGTGTTGGCACGCATGTGTGTGCGTGCACTTTTAGCACATGAACACAGAAAGGTTAACCATCACTGGCCTATGGCATCCATTTTGCCCTTAACCCTAATCCTTTAAAACTCCCCACATGCAAAAAAAGAGCTAACATCTTAGCTCTAAAACTAAGAAAGCTGTGATTCTTTGAAGCAGTTTCCTTTACTGTTCCTTGCCTATAGATCAAAATCTTACCAAATTAAAAGAAACTACTGAACACATTAAACATATTCTGAGAACTACTAGGGAGGAATCGTCTTAACTGTCTCCCATCTAAATTTTGCTAACTTTTGCTCCACATGTATAGGTATCTTTGTTCTATTAAGTTATCCACACTAATATTAATTGTTGAACAATCATATTAACAGCTGTTTATAGAAAATCTAACTCAACTCTACAATAAATGCTCTAGGCAGAAAATAAAAATTTTTTAGGATAGGAAAGGTAAAAGACAGAATGAAGTAGCCACCCAATAGGTAAATATTGCTATACTGTGTTATATGGTATTCAAATATGCCAGAACAGTAACATACTACTGCTGCAATTTGATTTTATTTACAGTGTTAAGGCAATTTAGAATTAAAACACAATAGGATCTAAACTGTACTAACACAAATTAAATTCATTAATGCAAAACAAACATCATCCATAACTTCAAAAAGTTAGCACTTGAAATGTGCAAATTTGTTTCTTTCCTTAAAATTCCAAGGGATTATTCAAGTGGGCCCAATAAACCCACCTACATCATAACCATGTTTAACCATTCTAAATAGGTGAAAATTACTTCAACCCACTTAGCCTCTCCAGAACTTTCCAATCCTCATTAAAAATGCAATAATTTCATAGTGTGTGATAATTACTGTGGAATGACTGCAGCTGTACAGCCCACTCTTAACCATGTATTATGTATATTAAATGAACATCAGTACTAGATTTGTTAGTGCTTTCTTTAGGGATTACTGAAAATAGATAACAAATGGCACTTTGCTTAACTGGAAGCAAAGTGACAGCCCAAGAAATTTTCCTTCTTTGACTTCAATACTTCCTTTTACACTGAATCACAAAATAGCGACTTGTATAGTGTAGACATTGACTATACTATACATGTACTTTACAATATAACTACCTAGTATCACTTATTTGGTCTTTTCACCCTATTTCCATATCTATAGGAAATATAACAACTCACTGAAACATTATTGAAACCGAACTAACATTTTATAAGGGACTCTTCTGAAGATATGAATGATATAGTCAGTAACAAGGGAGATTCACCTGTTTGCAGGCTTGAGTAAGGTAGCACCTGACTCAACAGAGCAAATTCAATGGCCCCAACATTTTGATTCCTGGGTCTGAAATTCCAGTATTCTCGTACATTAATGCCCTTTCCATCTATTTAACTGTTCTAAATCTAGTTTAAAATACACCTGAGAATGACCTGAGCAGCTTGACTATTCTTGGATCTATGAGTATATCATGGATATATGCTATAAGTCTAAAGGTGGCAAAGAGATGCAATCTAGTCAACTCTTTCTGACTGTGACCTGAGCACTAAAACCTCTCAACCAATCAATATTTGCTTGCTGGACATCAACTAAGCAGAGATCTCTTTCCCCTTTTCACAAGCACAGAACAATTTTAAAAATGCTATTGATTCCCAATAGTATGCTAGGGACCTCCAAACTTCTAATGCTGGAACATAGCCAAGTTTGCTTTGGGTTTCTTTCCTAAAGATATTAGTAAGTGAAAGACCATCACATTTGGAGGCAAAGTCCCCCTTGGATAAAAACACAAGAGAGTTGTCCTTTCTGCAACAATATTTACTGCTTACATAGCATTTTCACTCCCATCAATTCTGTATCACTGTACAGTGATATATTAAAATTGCTCACAATGGTTACAAGATTATATCCTTCTTCAATAACAGGAAATACTTTGTTCCCCAAGACTAAAATAAGGTTCTGGGGTGACATTCTACAGTTGCTGACACCTTAATTTCAGAAGGCCTTAAGCAGAGTCAACCATGAAGGCAATTCAGAAGGGCAGTAGGTTCATTAAAATGCAGCTGAGGTGGGAATGAGGGGAATGGTTACTCAAACATATCAGAACCTATCAGAAATATGTGGGCAAGAATAAAGTTAAAACTTTTGCAAGATGCTAGAATAAGAGGAGGATTTGGCTTGCCTAATTGGGAGTTGTACTATCAAGGCTACGAAACTGATGTGGGTAAAGGAATGGATAACACTAGAAATACAAGGATTGTTGGCAATTAGAAGGCCATGATCTGTTGTTGGGGTGGCATGCTTTTTTTCATGGCATAAAGGACTATAAACAAAGGGGTATCTTTAGAAGACATTAGTATATGGGAGTCTCTGTGGTTAAATTGGAGAAGACTAAGACAATGTTATTGTGAAAATTCAGTCTGGTTATTGACTATAGAAGCATTTTCCTATCCTAATCAATATTACAAAAAGGAACAAACAGTTAGATATGGTGAAATTACTGGAAATTTGGGGGATAAAAAAAAAGGGTGGGGTGGGAAAAAAAAAAAACCTTTAAAAAAAAAAATTTTTTCCTTGTTGCCAAAAAAATTTTGGTTTAAGGAAAAAAAAAAGGGGAAACGCCAAAAAGGTATAAAGATGAATTGGGTTTTCCTATATGTGCAAAATAGCAATTCGAGGTATGATAAAGATTTTAAAACACAGAAGGTTTTTATGATAAATTGACTGTTTAGAATAAGCTTTTGAACGTGCTGATGAAAAGGTGATTAAAAAATTATATAGGTATATTTAATTATGAGAAATTAAATTAGAAGAAGAACAAGTTAAAGAAACTAGATTGCTTGGGGGGAAGATTTTTGGAATATGGGATGGCTTTGAGAAATGGCATAAAAGTTGTGGTCTCAAATTATAAAATGACAATGTCGACAGCAATATAAAGAAAATTAGGTATAAATGTTTTTACAGGTGGCCCCTTTCCCTCGCACAAGAATAGCAAGCAATGTTCAAAGAATAAGTCCAAAAAGTATGGAAATGTCATCAGATACTTGTCATATTACCAAATGTGGTTGGACATGTTCGGACGTCTAAAAAAATATTGGACTAAAATCCGACACGTGGCTGGAAAAATGACAAATAAGCATATAGAACTTGAACCAGAGATTTTTTTTTATTGGGAATTTTGCCTGGAAATATATAGCAACAGATTTGAAATATCTCGATTGGAGATTATTCAACAGCAGCTAAGATTGTAATTTGCTAAAAACTGGAAAAATGAGAAGACACCATCAACAGGAGGAGAATTATTAAGAAAATATTGGAAGATGGCTGGAAATGAGTAGATTGAACATTGTGAAATTAGAGAACAAGATGATAAACAATTTTATAAAATTTGGGATCTATTCTATCCAAATGGTTTAGATAACAAAACATAGTATTGAAATATGTAAGAATTTTTAGAAAATATTAAATATAATTAAGAATGTATTTTCTTTTTTTTTTCTTTTTTTTAATTATATCTACAAAAATGATCTAGGATAGATTCTGGGAGGATAATATGAATTGTTATAAATAAACTAAGTAAAATATGATTATTTTATAAAACATGAATGAAAGTACAGTCAATGATTAATTATAAAGATATTAATGTAATTGATATTTGATTGAAAGTATGAGAGGATATATAATGGTAACTGTAATTGAAGACTACGAATGAGAAGCACAGAAAATCCCCTTTTGTAACCAACCGGCACACTGTATGTATATATATGGAAGATGGCTTAATGTTTTTATGTTTTGTTTGTTTGTTTTTGTTTTAAAACCAATAAAGAATTATTAAAAAAAAGAAAGAAATATGTGGCGCTGGCTGCCATTATATTTCAGCAAAATTCCTGAATTTGAGTACTTGATCAAAAGTCGGATATATTCATTACCTCAGGAAATGTGACACATTCTTCCCACCTTCACAGGGTACTGTGAGAGGTTAAGACAATTTTCTGGAAATCTAATATCCCAAAATTCTTCTCTGATGAAGTTGATGAACATCTATTTAGATCATTTAAATGGGGAGGAATGAACAAACTTGTATAGGATTTGACTATAAATGGCTATCAGCCTTACTGACAGTTTTCATTAAGAAACCATTGACAGTATACTTTAAAGTAGGGGTCGCCAACCTTTTGGACTCCAGGGACCACAAAATTCACAATTTTTGATCCCAGGGATCACTAACTGGTTCTGTGGGCATGACCTAATTTGTGGGTGTGGCTTGGTGGTCATGTGCCGGCATGGCTTGTATGTAAATATTATAAATATTTATATAAATATTGAATTTTTTATAAAAAAGAACAACTTTTACCCAAAATCAGGCAAAGCAGGCAGGCAGATTGAGTTGCTCACAGAATCACAGATTCATTCAGAGATCTATCTATCTGCCATTGGCTAGTTCAGTCTGTCACATAAAATTTGCTTACAAGCAAACTCATAAAATTAACTCACAACACACCATGTATGTAAATATTGAATTTTTTATTAAAAAAGAGCAATTTTTACCCAAAATCAGGCAAAGAAGGCAGATTGAGTTGCTCACAGAATCATTCAGTGATCTATCTGCCATTGGCTAGCTCAGTCTCTCAAAGTTGCTTGCTGTGAGTCTGCACTAAATTTGCTTTCAAGCAAACCTTCAGTCCTAAGGGAGGTTAGGCAGAGCCGAAGATTTAAAGACTAGCTAGAAAGCAAGAAATCCAACCATTTCCTGCTTCCTAGATAATCTAAATCTCCCGCACTGCAGAACAAATGATGGTTGAAAAAAGGAAAAATAGCAATTTTAGCAGGCAAGTTTGCTGGGTAAGGAGTGAGTGGGTGGGGAATGTTCCTGCGGGCCATGTGGGCTGCACAGCCTTATGTTTCTGCGCAGCCTGGATTAATTGCTTTGGGGGGGTGCTCTGGGCGCGAGATTTCTCTGCAGCCCACCAAAATTTTCTCAAGGCCCACCATTGCCAACTGGTTGGTGACCGCTGCTTTAAAGAGTAATAGACGACAATGCCTCTGACCATGTTTATGGACTTCCTGAATGCAGCCAGTCAGAGAAGGCTAAGCTAGATTTAGGACAGTTGCCCTGATCCAGCAGGGCTCTTATGTCCTTCCATGGGAAAAAAATCTCCTCTCTGCTGTCTTTCCTTTGATTTACACTTCTGCTAACTTCCTCTTCATCGGTAATCCGTAACTTGTGTTTACTTTGGACATTTCCTAAATCCCTTGGCTCAAAGTTTCAATTTTATTTTGGAAACAGCAGCCTAGCTCAGAGCACAAGAAACCATTAAGCACATGAGGTAAACTGAAGGGGAAGTAATCAGTGATATGTGTTATTTGCCAATTAAGTTAAGAATGGAAATGTGCTTCTTCTGAATATGTGCTTCTGTGTGTGTTGTTCTCAGAGACATGCAATATTTGGTAGTACTTACATAACGGTGAAAGTACACTCAACAGAAAATAGCTAGTTCGAAGTCTGGTAGAAATATATGGAGAGTTGCTATCTCTTAATATATCAAGAAACTGAAACAACTCTGAATACCATTTATATCCACAGCAATCATCTTTTCCAGCTTATCCATTCTTAAACAAAACAAAGGGCAATTATTTTCTACTAACAAGGTTATTATTTTTTTTACTGCTCAGTTGAAACTCATTATTCTTTTATGTTGTCCCATTTTAAGTACAGGCTAGAGCTTTGTCACCCTGGCTTGAATTCTTAAGAGTGCCACAATATGAGCAATATTTCTCTCCTTTTAAAATTCTTTTTCTTACTTATTCCCTTGCCTCATTTCTCTTAGATTGATTTAGCACAGGATTAATCAGCATCTATTTGTCCCCTGGACTGTTTTTTGGCATTTCTTGCCTAGCACTAAAATTATTCCTATTTTCAGACCAAGAATTCTTGCCACCATTCTTGAATTAAATACTCATCTCCTATGCCTATTTAAGTCATTGCTTTGCATTACCAGAGAAAATGCTTTGAAACAGCAATGGAATCTAAGCTTTGTTCTGTAAATGTTAGGTTTTTAGTTGCCAGTTCCTTTAATACTTTATTTGGGCATACGAGAGAAAACCACACCCTTCATGAATGTCTGCTCTTAAATCTGAATATTTGGACTGATTTTTTTTTCCTGCTGCTTGCTGATTCATTTAGAAAGGAGTTATTCCTCAAATCGGTGGAACTACTGTATAAAATCTGCATGCACTTTGTACACGCATGTCAATCGGAAGATACCTGGCAATAACTGATGCTGTTTATTTGCTTCCATTTTTTGCACACTGCTGTGTAACTATCAAAGACTGCATTATTTCATTTAGCTAAGAGGAAAGTGTGACATCATATGTCATGGCAATGGATTTATTGAAGAAATTCACTTGCATTGCTTGTCTTCACAAATTTTTAATACACTGATATGGTCTTATGCAATAACCCTAACCCAAAAGTCTAACGTCATTGCAGACACTAAAATACTATGCCACATACACATTATTCAAATTCAATTATGGTGTTATCAAGAGCAATAAAAATATCTAAGGAATATAGAGAAATCATAGTTCATTTAGAATGAACTATGCCACAGAACAATAGACTCTTATGATATAGAGTAGCATATTTATTATGGAATTTCTGTCATGCTTATGATCATAAGGAAACTAAATTCAGAACTACCTGAACTTTCACTGGAAATGGTTATACCAATGGCATCACTGTAGTGTAAAGATATCCTATATTTGAAAATATGATTTGGACTTGCTAAATTATCTATAAAAACTACTTTACACCAGGCTTCCTAGATATGTAAGTCTTGCATTATAAAACTTCACTTCCATGTTATTTGAAGATTAAAGGTGAACTATTCTGATGGGCATCAAATTATGGAATGCTGCACCAACTGCATTTCTAAAGACTTATCTACATCAAAACAAGGCAAAGTTTTGGAAGGATTATGAATGACAGCTTGGGACAGTTAAATAACAAAGTGGCGCGGGGTTCCAGTTGAGGCATTAATGAGGTTGTAACCTTTTTTCTGTCAATTTGGATTTATTAAAAGCTGGCTTAATTAAGTATGTATCTCATTCCTCAACAAATAACTGGCACACATATACTTCAGAAAAGGTGACTTTTTGATATGTGTTTTTTCAATCGATTAGCAAAACTAACATGAAAAGGAGATGAGGCAAACTGAAATAAGAAATCCAGAACGGCTGGCAAAGAGAAAAAAAGGAATAATTTTTTTTAAAAAACCTGATAGGACTGGAATATGCTTTCTTTAAAGTGGAATAAAAAGTGGTGTTTTTTTTTTTTTTTTTGGAAAAACATTCCTGGTCGNTTTTTTTTTTTTTTTTAGGAAAAACATTCCTGGTCGTTTCCTCAGTCACATGTTAGAGATTTACAGAGGCTAGACACAGATATACACACACATCCAAACTAACACAGAGCCTGGAAAGCTTTAGAGAATCAGCATAGCCCATATTCACCTCCCACAAAAGGGTGGGCAGTAATTTTGCAGAGGAGGGGTATCTAATGCTTTCCAGTTGTGGAAAGTTGTAACAAAAATAGTGAGAAACAGAGAGTAAAGCAATGGAGAGACAAGGCAAGTTAGTTACTTTGGAGCTAATTACTTCAACGGGGTAAGTCTTGCTAATTTATTTATTTTTTAAGTACTTATAATACATGTATTAATTTGAATGTATTATGTTCATACTGTGTTACCAACAATATCTCACTCTCTTTTTACCAGAAGCTTATTGGAAACTAACAGGATTGTTAGATTTGAATCTTTATTTCTTTCTTCTTTGTGTAAAAAGATTACAAAATCCTGAGATACTGTAAGCTACTGTAGCACTACTCAATATGTATATATTAAATATATTTACTCCAGTTGAAGATAAACCTCTTTGGCATTTCCATTACCCCTTCGTTTCCCATGACATGCAAATAAACCATGTGTGGATTATAAATCAATAGAAAAACGGCAAAATACATTTTTTTCTTTTTTTAAAAAAACCATCTCTACTATTTGTAACTTTATACAGAAAATGTATATTGTAGTCTTCACTTAAGCAACTGACAAGAAGGCTGACATCAGAAGAGATGTTTTATTGGAGGGGGGTTACTTTCTTAGTTTTGAATAATTGTCTGAAAGGGGAAAGTTGGCTCTTTCAGAGTTTGAAGAATTATGAGTTGCATTACTCTCCTTCCCCCCTTTCAGCAAGAGAAGAATAGAAAGGAAAGAACTATCTGCAGTTTTGCATAGGTGAATCATTAGAGCTGCATCTTTTATAACCAGATCATATTAGGCATCATAATTTAACAGTTTATATACAATCATGTCATCTTGGTGCTAAATTGTATTATGCTGGGCAAATGTTGTGGTAAAAGATGGCAGAGTCTTAATTCACGCCTTCATTCTGTATATAATTCAAAGCTAAAAAAAGATATATACTTTGCATCTATTTTGAGATATCCTGTGTGATAGAAGTAATGTGATGTACCTCTCCTATATTAATACACACAAGTCATAACTCACCAAAGTCTGATTATCCTGTAGAATATAAAGGAAATAGGAAGACAAATAGGTAGTAAGAAAACCCCTTGCTGGTGGGGTTTCAATTTTTAAATTTTCAATTTTTAAAAATTCAATTTTTAATCAGCATGAAAGTATGGGGTCAAAGTAGGCAAGCAAGCCCCTGTATAGAGCAGAACCTCAATTTGATAGAGGGGAAAGTTTAATCGTTTGTATGTCAGACATCAATAAGACTTTTCTGTTTCTTTTGTTTTGGGTTTTCACCACCTATGTCATGTGAAAGCTCCAATTAAGTTTTGAAGTGGGTGCATGACCAAGGGAGTTGGGATAAAATCTGTCCAGTACACTGATCAATGTCAATGTCAGGCTCCTATGCTTTGTTTCAGTAGAAGAAACCCCAAAAGGGATCTGTGTATTTTATATTTAATCTACTAGGTCATCTAACCAAACTTTCCCCTCTTAGATCAGTTTTAATATATCAGGTTTTACAGCCTCAAGTACTGAGAATATTCTAATTATTCCAACCATTCTAATTATTACCTGACTTGCTCTGACCTCAAATATAATAATCTCCTCTTCATGATTCTTATTCTAACAGCCTTTGGAGAAAGGTTTTTTGAGGCAACAATTGAGACAACAATTTAAGCAGGTTTTATTTTCAGAAGAGCCTTCATGTGTTTCCTCTTTTCTCTTCCATGACATAGACACACTTCTTACAAAGCTGGCTGAAATTGAAGGCACTTGCACCAGAAGCTGTCCTATATTGAGTCCATCTGCACAAATGTTCTCTATTCTGCCTAGATGTGGATCTGTTTCCCAACTTTGCTTGCAAAAATTAGGGACTGAAGTTGTTTCTCTCTTCTTTCACTGTGTAAATCCATTCCCTGTTCAAAGCTAAGTACTTCTGATTATGCCAAGAGCCATACAAATTGATCATCAGTTCAGAAATACACATGGGCAATTTCACATGAAGGATTTTGAGATTTGAACAATGATTTCTAAATCTACTTGATCAAGTACTTATTTTCTCCCAAAGCCACATACAAAGCACATTGTTTTTTAAAGAAAATTAGCATATCGTACCACCTAATGATACACAGTGACTATTTCTTGATTTTACCTTATTCTACTAAAATGTGTATTACTTTTAAGATTTTTTTAAATAACACAGACAGCAAAGTAGCGAGTCACAATAATTTAGGGATATGAAATGTTTTGCATTTAACTGTAAAAGGATGCTTCGGAGTGCATGGGAGTGGGAATGCACTGCTTTTTGGTAACTCAATGCTAGAAAGAGACAATGCTGCTTTAATAAGTCTTTGGCAAATACAGTGAAATCTTGGGTCATGAATGCTTCTGACCATGACCAAATTGGGTGCTGACCAAAAAATCTACAAAATGTTCGACTCTGGTTGAGAACACATCCTCAGGTGGTGATCAAACATAGCTGTGGCGATTTTTCCTTCTGCGCCATTTTTTTTTGTGCGCACATGCACAGTCTCGCTTACGGTCACGACCAAATCAAGTTGTGGCAGAAGACTTGGAATGAATTACGGTCATGACCCGAGGTTCCACTGTACTGAATTTATGCTCCTGTACGCTTCAAAGCACCTTTTGGGAACTGAATGAATCCAAGCTTATTGATGAGGATATCTGGGTCTATATTTCAGACTGCTGCCCCCAATTTCAAAACAGAACAAACTTTTTGTCAACATTTACCCTACTATCAGCATTGTAATTTATACTGAAGAGAAACTTGAAATTATTGTATTTGCCTACATGGTAGTATTAAAGTTAGTGCTTAATCTATTTCCTACACTGGGTGAAATAAATGTAACTTGCTAAAAATATTATCCTTCTTATCTTCTGAAAAACTGAAATTCTGCTTTAATTATCAACTCACTGGTTATTGAAAATACCTTCATGTTTTTGAAATCAAATATTCAGTACAGTATATCCCTGAATTAACATCCCAGGTGTTTGTCCATGGTAGTGTTTTTATGCATCATTCCTAAATGAAATGCCTAAAGGTGGGATTTAACCAACTGCATCAGAATCAGTGACTACCTTAATGGGCTTTAGTTCAGAGAACGCCAAGAACTCCACAATTCAACCCCGAGCTACATATACAGGTGGTACTCAACTTACGGCCACAACTCAGCCCAAAATTTATATTGCTAAGCAAGATGAATTTTGCCCCATTTTATGGTTGTTTTTTTTACTACAGTTAAGTGATACACTATAGCTGTTAAGTTAATAACTGGCTTCCCCATTGACTTTGCTTGTCAGAAGGTTGCAAAAGGGAATCAGATGACCCTGGGACATTGCAACTGTCATAAATACATGTCAGTTGCCAAGCAGCCAAATTTTGATCAAGAAACCTTGGGGATATTGCAATGGTCATACATGTGAAAAAACAGTCACTTTTACAACAGTGCTGTTGTAATTTCAAATGGCCACTAAATGAATAACTGTAAGCCGAGACTACTGTGTTCTCTTCCATGGACTTTACTTCATTTCTGATAAGCCTTTTTACTACCTCCCAGACCCCTTCACTATGTCAATAAGTCTATCAGGTATTTTTCACCTTCACTCCAATTGCAATGTTTTGATTTACAGCAATGAACAATTTGGTCATGTACTAACAATACATTTTTGAAAGTGTTTCATAGTGATCAGACTTGGATCACATATATTTCTATAGTATGTATATTTCTAGTATGTATAGATCAATGCAGGAATAGGGGTAAAGAGGAAGATTATTGTAATATGTATCTATTGGTGATTAATTGATGGAAACTTTTAATCCAATTCTTCAGGGAAAATCATACAATAAGCTTCAGGAATTAGGTATAGCTCCAATTTGTTTATGATAATAAGTCTTCTTTAGCCACACCACCGTGGAACTTTCTGCCAACAAGAATTGAGTTCACAAATTAGAAAACTCTATTTGGGTTAGTTTTATGGTTAGGAACAAAGTAAGACTGTTGACTTGTTCCTTTTCCCATAAAACAAGAATTGCAAAAATAAGAGATTTAAAAAAAAAGAAAAGTAGTCAATAAAGCCCTAAGGTCAGGCTCTGAATTGAGTCATAAGGCTTCCTGGTTTGTCCAATCATTTTTGCTGTCAGTAGAAGCCAAATGGAAGTGCTTGGTAGAATGTTTTTCTTAACGAGACATGGTACAAGTTAACTGTGCCATAAAAATTGTCAATTTGTTATGAGCATGCTTGAAGTAGCCAGCAGTTATTTCATTCAGCTCATGGTATTCCTGAAGAAAAGGTAAAGATGTCCGCAAGTTAAGTTCAATCTTTAATGACTACATTTCTCATTTCTTTTCTCTCCCCTCCTCGCAATATTATGCAAGTGGCTCCTCATTTCTTTCTTTCTGGGACTTTATTTTTTAACTTTCCACTATGGCCAATCGCTTTGGTGTTTTTTGGTCGTTCCTAATCCAATTATTAAATATGGCTGGTATGTTCCTACCTATAAAAGTTCAGTTGATGTAAAAGTCCTTTGCAAAGTAAAATAAGGTCTGTGAAAATAACTCTTTTCTAAATAATTTTAATGTAACTGATTTTATACCAAACTATTTGTCCACTTACTTCTTGCCAGTCCCCCGTTTTCCAATAATAGAATGAACATTCTGCCATTTGACATTCCTGTTCAGAAGCTGGTCTGCTTGACTGACGGCATTCAGTTTCTCTAGCTGTTTTTGAAGCAGTAAACTGGCAGAAGACGTTTCTCTGCTGAATTCCTTTCCCACAGGATACTGAACACTGGAGAGATTCAAAAAGTAAGTGTCAAGCACTTTGCCTGTGTTTTTTAAATCTTCCTTCATTGGGGAAATGTTCTTAATTCAAAGCTTATCTTTAGATCTCAAGACAGACATATGCCATTGTGATTTCTCAGAAAATTTATCATTTCCACATGTAGCACTCTTATGTCGAGATGATCTGAGGCACCACAAAGCTTGAACAATAAGCTTGAATAAATTCGCTTATATTCATTTGCTTATATTGAAATTATATTCTCCCATTGGGACATAGACAAATGTATGTTGTATGGATAAAGCATATCACTAAAATAATAGCTAACTATTGTATCTATTTTCCATCTGATCAATATATTTGCACTCATGTATATAATTTCAAATCATTGCATTGTAGAGGACAGAATATAGCATAATATATACAAAATCATTTTTACAACATACATATAAAATATATAATTGACAGCAATTTTGTGCTTTACTGTGCCTAATATCTCCTGGTGAAGACAGACTCCTCAATATATTTCATGGCATGGATGGTCTTTATTTTGAGCTACATAAGTTTATTGTTTCCAGAAAAATATGATGCAAAAAACATAACTTTATACATGGAAGCACATTCATTTTTTTCTGTAAGAATCTAGCATATTCAGGCATCTTTTCTTTTATATTAATTATCATTGTGAAGCCTTAGGTTTTATTTGCAATCCATGAAAACACTTGATCAATTATCACTGCACTCACTGATGAGTATTTAGGTTTAAGGCTGCTCAATAACAGGTTGAATGTATGTGTTGCAACCTAACAAATATGTTTACAAGGAAGACAATCCTAACAGCAAATTAGATTTATTTTGGAATGCTTATGCACAATTCTTCAGCCTGATTATAGCAACACCTGATATACTTGTTACAATATTTTCAAAGGCAATTTGATTCTAACTAGGATAATTAAATTTAGTGGGGAATAGCTAAAAGTCAAGAAGATGTATAGCTAAATAATAATCTGATGTTTAGCATTTTTGAACTTTAAAGGCTTTGCAATAATGCAAAAAAATATTAAACAACATCTTCTAATTTACATTCCTCTACTTTCTGAGATATTAGAAATACAAATAACTGGTATAACATGTAGTCATTGCCAGGTAGATTATAAAAGTTCCAGTGAAAGCAGGAATAAGTTTATAAGTTAAATAACATCGCATCTATAAGTTATACTTTCTTGTAACTTTTTTGCATTTACAATTTGTTATAAATTACTATACAAAGAAAAATAAATATTCCACAGAAGAGTTTTTGTAGCCTTTGTTGCCCCATAAAATTGGTAAACCCAAAAGAATAAGCTGACTGTGGGCATTCCTTTGGATTATAAATATTTATAGCCAGTTTTCTAACACTGAGAATGGAACACAATATAGTCTCATTTCTATGTTGGCTGATGCAAATATTTCCCATATGGTTCTGTTCTTTCCATTGTGATTAATAATACTGTTTATTCTCTTTATTCCTCATGGGATAGTGGGATAGTTTAATCACAGCAAAAGAAATGTACTCTAAAATTTAAAGCTATCTCATATCTATAGTATTCAAAGATTTAAATCTTGAGAATATATGTGAACATATGAATCTGATACTTGTGTGATTTCCCAACTAATATAATGGAAATAATCGCAAGCTTATTACTTTATTTCCAGTAGATAAAGAGATTTTTTCTGCAAATCGCAATTCATCTACAAAAACACCCACCTTTTTCATTTATATAACCTGGGGTTATATTTCCCCATTTGTTTAAAAAAAATACTGAAATAATATTTCTCCCCATGAAAAATTCTGCTTTGCTGGCTGTCCCCAATTTGCTCTTGAACATATAGAAATGTGCATTTTCACTTTGGAGTATGCTTACAATCTCAGGTCATTAAAACGTGTTTAGGCTTTTATAAAACTTAAACATTTCCCTGAAGTCTTAAACTTCAAAATGGGTGATTTCTTGCTATTTTACTCTCCCCCCCAAATAAATGCAGGCATTGGCTGCCTTTTTTATTTGTGTAAGCAGAAGAAGATATGAAAGAAGGAAGAGCAGAGGTTTGTTTGGTTCACTGTTTTTTTAAGTCGGAAAGAAGTATTGAGAATATGTGAGTTCAAAGCTTGACATTTAATCTACATACATACATACATACGGACATACATACATATATTCTGAAAATGGCAAAACATTCAAATAACCAACAAATGAATTGTAACAGCAGAGACTATTTTGCACATCTTCATTGTATTTGCCAAGGAGGAATATAAGTCCTTATACAACCCTGAGCCAAGATTATGCAGAAATGAATTGGTATTTAAATATGTTTTGGGACAGAAGTCTCTTTTCTGGACTGAAGTTTGATTTAGAGAAAGATTTTGAGTATTTTATCATAATGTAGGTAACATTGCAGATATTGCAGATATTAATGGCTATCCAAGAGCAACAAATGATCAACTTCAAAAGTGGCTTTGCTAACATGACATGAAAGAGTTACTCAGAGGAAGCCAAATGCAAGAAATGTTGCTGATGGGCTTACAGTTGGTAATTCAGAGGCAAAAGAAACATTGGGTACAGCTGTGAATTGCTTCTGACAAAAATAGCAAAATAAGATTTTAAGAACTATTCTGCTGGTTCAGACCAATGTTGTTTGCAGTCCTACCTGCTTACCAATTTAGATGCCTATGGAAAGTTACAATCAGCAAGTAATAACCAGGACCTAATGCTAATTCTCTGATCTAGCTCTTTTAGAACGGAAATGGACATCATTACTAACAAACATAGTGACCACCTTTTTCCCCCAATTGGTGATGTTCCTCCTTCATTGGGAGAAAAAATAGGTTAGAAGTTACATTGGGAGCAACTGGTATGAGCCTCACCCGCACTCCAGTTGGGTAAATGGATTCTTGCTTTCGGCACCTATGTCTTCAGCCGCTTGCTTTCATTACCTGATTCAGTTGTTTCAGCTACAAATTTTCATAGTTTCAGTCACATTTCTGTGGACCTTGCACCATACTTAAGGGGTAGAGGGGGCATGCATAAGTGCACTGTTGTGCCTATCATCTCCGTCATTGTATTTTTATTCTTTTATTCTTGTGCTCATTTTTGTTTGACAAATTCTAATAAACAAACAAACAAACAAATTTGTATCCCAATCCTTTGTGGTTTTCAACAGGATTGTCTGTTTAATGTAAGGACATCCCTCCCACAAGCAATTTGAGGTACTTAATTGGGGAAAAAAACCTCTTACTTATGGATGGGTAAATACTGTAGTTTTTTTATAGGCATTTTTCTCCTGCAGCTTTTGCCCCCAGTAAATTTAAAAGTGAACCATGACATTTCATGTCTCCCTCCTTCCTTCCTTCTTTCAGTCCCTTGGATTAAATTTCAAGCCTCGGCTATGTTATCTCTGTGTTATCTTATACCTAAGCTTCTTGACTTTCAGGACTTTCTGTTGCTTTTACATTCCTTTTAAATGACCAGTTCTCTGTGATGGCTGAAGAACTAGGATTTGGAAATGCTACAGGAGGAGTATATTGCAGCAGCTAATAAAAATATTTTTTTTCAACATCAGCACCCAGCACTAAGAGGCGCCACATTCTAAGAAGCATTATTTCAACCTCCTTATGCTTTGATTTTCCAACAGTTCAGCTAGACAAAATGTGCCACCACATTGTTCCATAATGAATAATATTCTGTATTTTTCCAGACAGACTATATAATGGCAAAATCTAAAGTTCTCCCATAGGTGGCTATAAACACGTTTTGTAAATTAAAAAAAAAAACAGTGCTGCAAATTTTATAGCCAGATGACCAGATGGCTTAGATTGATATCACTTACAATATAAAGGTGACAGACATTTCTATTTATAATGTCTGAAAAATATAGCCTCCTGGCTAGGCCTGATAAGCTTATACTTGAAATAACCATTAGCATTCAAATTATATAAAATCTTACACTCAGTTAGGCATGCTTCCCCCACTAGTGTCAATGGGGATAAACATATGCAACTGGGCGCAGCACTGCAATCATAAATCTTTTAATTGCCACATCACAACACATTATCATAGCCTATAAATCATGCTGCAGCCTTGCTAATTTGTGTTTCTTTCCAAAATGGACCCAATCATTTTGGATAATGGTTAAACAATTTAAAATGTCTATTTTTATATTTCTTCATGCCTTTGACAGACTGTTAAGCATTCTCCAGTATGCATTTATTAACTTCCAAATTGTTTAAGTTATGAGTTTGATAACTACAGGCAGCTATTTTGTTAAGGATACACAAAATAATATATTCATCTTTTCAAATTTGCTCCAAATTATGATAGGTGACCTAATTAACATTTGGTACAGATGGACAAATATTGGGAGTCTAAGAAGGGGACCCAGATCTTTTCCTTATGCTCCTCCTCACTCTAGCTGGCCATCTTCCTTTCCTTGATATGTTTAAAATATTATATTCAGAATATAAGGATGCAGAAAGAAAGACCACTGGTTGATTTATCCACTGCTTCTCCTTGCAGCGCCCATCTATTTCCTTACCCATTTACTCTTTATGGTTATTAATTCAACTGAATCTTTGGGTGGCACTTTTGTCTTTCAGGATGCTCACACACCCTCAATTTCTCCTTTCCTTTCCTTTCTGTTCCATTCCTTTCTCCTTCCTTCCTCCCTTCCTTCCCATTCATCCATCTTCAGAAATCCTCCCAAGGTTTTCGCAAGTATTTGTATGTGGATCTTTGGTTATTCGGGTTTTCTCTCGCGTAGAATTGGAAGTATCTAGGCAACGTTTCGATGAAGTCTCATTCACATCTCTTCATCACTTCGGCTTGTTTGCTTCAGCTCTTGTGCTTCTCAGAGAAGCGCAGAGAAGAACTCCTGAGAGTAAGCACAGAGCTGAAGAAACAAGCCTGAAGATGATGAATGAAGACTTTCATCGAAACGTTGTCTAGATACTTCAATTCTACGTGGAGAAAAACCCGAATAACCCAAAGATCCATATATATATATATATATATATATAAATAACACACTTCCATGTAGAAAAAAGACTCACGCCCACGACAGAAGATGAGAAGACCACGGGCGCAGAAGCCGATACGCAGCTGCACGCACTACCCCCTTCAAACCCTCTGACCATACAAGAAGCAAACTTGACACCCACCATGAAGATAGTGGCACGACCACAAGGCAACAACATTGGATCACAGCTCACGCAGCTCCAAATCCCCCAAGCAACTAAGACTAACCTGAGGCACAACCAAGCCCCCACCTGAACAGAACACACGCCCCAGCCAGATCAGAACACAGCAACGCCCCAACCCAATCAAGTCACACGCCCCACTTAGCAGTTAAAAGGGAAGCAGCAGTCTGCAGTCACATTTACTCTAAGAAGCACAGAGCCAGGGAAACAAGCCTGAAGATGACGAATGTGAGATTTCATCGAAACCTGCCTAATAACTTCCAATTTTATGTGGGAGAAAACCCGAATAACCCAAAGATCCACATACAAATTACCCGCGCAAAACCTCAGAAAACAAATATATATATATATAATGTGATAATATATTACATATATATACACATATATATATATGTGTGTTTTTGTGTGCTGTTCAGCTTCCTTTGGCTATATTCCACGTCATTGTAGTTGTGCTTTTAAAGTTGTAGCAACGTTTCGGCAGAATCATCAACTGCCATCATCAGCTTCTGTATGAAGTTCAATTTGTGAGTCAGGCTACTCACAGCCGGGTTTCAGTTTTAAATTTTGAGGCTAGCCTATTGCTGAGCCAGAATTGATTTTTTTCTTTATCCTGATTGGTTGGGAGTCTTGGATCTGTGTTTATTGGTCTGGAGTTCTGTGTTCTGCTTGACTGGTGTTTCTAATTTCTTCTGTCTGTTTTGTGTCTTTTGATTGGGCTGGCAACATTTGTATTGCCTGTATTGGAGGCTTTGGGTGCAGCTTGCTCACAATAAAAGGACGGCTGTCATTTGTTAGGAAACTAGGTTTCATCAGGGTGCCTGGTTGCGGTGTGTTTGAGCCTGGAAGGCCTCGGCGGGAGAACTGCTTGTGCCCAGGTGGTTTGCCTGGCTTGTGGTGTGGAGATATTTTTTTGTTTGAAGAGTGAGAACTTCCAAATGATTGACAGTCTGGTGGAAATCATCTCTTCTATTTCATCTTTTCAGGTCTTTTTTCAATCTCTATGGCTTTTTTTGATAATTCTGTGGCTGGGGTTTTCTATATGGCGTAGGGTTTTGGTGCCTTGAAGTTGATGCTATGACTGTGGCTTTCATTGTGTTGGACTAGTGAGGAGGTTGTTACCAGCTTTTTACTGCATTTTTGTGTTCATCCCAGACGGGTATTATTCTTCAATTGGTCTGTCCAAGTAATGTGGCCGGGGCATGATGCACAGGGGACTTTGTATATGCCTTGGTTTTTCCAGGTCAATTTTATTCTTTGGTGGTTTCTAAGGATTGCTGTTTTTTTTTTTTGTCTGTTTTGAAGGCAGTCCTTGATTGTGATTGCCTGTGTAGTATCTTACTGATTTTGTCTGTATACCTCTTATGTAGGGCAAGGACAGCTGTTCCATAGGTCTGTTCTATCTTCTAGGTACTATTATGTGGCCTGATGATGGCAGATGAGATCCTGCCCAAAATCGTTTCTCTACAACTTTTAAAAAGCAAAACTAACAACGACGTTTGGATAATACCCGAAGGAAGCTGAACAACACACACACACACCACATATTTCTGTTATATATATATATGTTTTTTTAAGTTTTCAAGCGGGTTAATCTTACATTGTTGCTGTTCATCTTCCTATTCGGGTATTATCCCACGTCATTGTAGTTGCTTTTAAAGTTGTAAGCAACGTTTCAGCAGAATCTCATCTGCCATCAATAGGCTTCCTGTATGGAGTTTGTATGTGGGTCAGGGTCTCACAGCCGTTGCGTTTTAAATTGGAGGCTAGCCTATCCTGATTGGGTTGGGCAGTCTTGGTCTCGTTTATTGGACTTGGAGTTTTGTTGATTTGGTTTCTGGTTTCTTCTTCTGTCTGTTTTGTGGCTTTGATTGGGCTTGGCATAACCCTCTTTCCTGTATTAGAGGCTTTCAGTGCAGCTTGGGCTTTCGTGTGAAAGGACGGCTGTTTTCTATTAGGAGCTAGGTTTTCATCTGGGTGCCTGTGAGGGGGTGTTTGAAGCTTGGAGGCAGAGAGGGAGTCTGTTTGTGCCAGATGTTTGCCTGGGCTTGTTGGTGGGAGATCTTTCATTTAGAGGGCAGGCTTCCCAAATGATTGACAGTCTGGTGGAATCATCTCTTCTTAATTCATCGTTTCAGGTCTTTTTTCAATCTCAATGGCTTGTCTTCTGATGATTCTTGTGCGCTGGGGGTTTCCTTAGTGGCTAGGGTTTTTGGTGCCATTGAAGTTGATGTTTGGACCTGTGTTTCAATGTTTGGACTAGTGAGGAGAGTGTGTTCGCAGCTTTTTTAACTGCATTTTTGTGGTTCATCCAGGTGGGTACTTATTCTTCTATGTGGTCTGTCCAATGTATGTGGCCAGGGCATGATGCACAGGGAACTTCGTATATGCCTTGGTTTTCGCAGGTGCAATTTTGTCTTTGGGGTTTTTTAAGGAATGGCTGCTAATTTTTTTTTGTCTGTTTTGAAGGCAGTCTTGATGAGCTTGTCTGTGTTAGTATCTTACTGATTTTGTCCTGTAGTACCTCTTATGTAGGGCAGGACAGCTGTTTCACATAAGGTCTGTTGATCTTCTAGCGTCTCTGATTATGCTTAGTGTGTTTTTGTGGATCAAGCTAGTGATTTTGTTTTGTGGAAGCCGTGGCTGTCAGTACTTTTAGTCGG